>JAJONR010002938.1:0-88162 GCA_029582245.1 Solanum etuberosum
CCCCCCCGCCCCCCCCCCCCCCCCCCCCCCCCCCCCCCCCCCCCCCCCGCACGGATTAGGGTAGAAGGTTAATAAGTAGTTGAGTGTAGTCTTGTTTTGTCCTTCCATACTAGTAGTCGTAGTATTACTCTTGTAGGTTCTTGTTCCTTTGATTTGTATTACTATATGTTGTCCCATGTAATTCATTTATCATATTATTTTTTTGTTGTTATGGTTCCTTTTTTAGTATGCTTTGTGTAGTATTTTGTCTTGTTTTCTTCACTCATGTTATTTTCTTTAACCGAGGGTCTATTGGAAACAACCTCTCTACCTCCCAAGGAGAAATCAATACACTAATTCCTTATATTACGAAGATACCCCTAACATTGCTAAACTATAGTGATAACATGCTGTATAATGAAGCTTCTGTTGCCTCACACTGAATTAAGTGTTTAATTGAAGATGAATGGAATTTTTTACACTTGTTTGTTTTCTCCTGCATTGAAGGATGTTGTTCAGGCTCACTCTTTAACTTGTTGGATTCTCCATTTCTGCCAAAAATATAGATCCTTTAAAGTGTGACCTTATCTGCTTTTAGTGGTTTGAAAGTCAAATCAACTGGTTGCCAATTCTGTGAACTTGAATAGACATCTAATTTACTGTTACTATGTCAAAAAATAAAATAGATATCTAATTTGAGTTGACCAAAAAGATACTAGATGCTTTTAGAATTAGTTGGTTGGCCCTCGAAAATTTGTTATCCTACATAAACATAAATTGAATTATTTGGAGCATTTAGTTGTGAACATGAGTTTCCTTTTCTTTTTTTTGATAATGTTTGAGCTAGCTTGTGCACAACTCGACTGTTTTACTTGGACCAACATACTCCTCCTATAGACAAGTGTTGAGTTAAGTATGTCCACGCAAATGGAAAAAAAATCATCTGTTTTTTTTTTTTAAATCTCAGCTAGGATTCGTATTCTAGTGTTATACCAGTTTCATTGATCGCTTGGTCATACGCTTGTGTAGAATATGCAGTTGTAAACACGAGTAGCGGGTGACTAAAGTAGTGTTTTAAATATTTCACAGGAGTAGCACATGACTATATTCACTTCTTTCACCACTTCTGATGGGACTTGAGTTAACTTTTTAAAACTACACATTACTGTTATTGTTTGGGCACATCATTGCATTTATTGATGTTCAAATAATCAGTGAATGTGAAAGAGAGAAGCATATATGGGATGTTCTCAATGATGAATAGATCTTTAATAATTGGCACCTTAATAATTCATTTAGATCCTTGAGAATTCAGTACCCTTTTCTTTTTAGATATTTTGGATAAGGTTTTGCATTCAGTTCTCTTCGTTCTTTTTTCTTCTCTTTCTGAAAAAGAAGTGCTTATTCTGTTACAGTTCACCATAGCTTAGTAGTCTAGTCCTTTTCTCATGGTCTATTGCACTGTACACCCTTGTAGTCATGCTCCTTTAAACTGCATAGAGAAAGATGAGTAAAGGTGAGGTTTCTTTTTTCCTGCTTTGAGTTGTTGGCACAACTAAGAAAACAAGCTAATTTAGAAGTAGTGGTATCCGGGCCAACTTGCGCACACCTCGACTGCTCCACCTGGTACCTGCTACTTCCACTATCTTTGGTAACTCTGCCCACAAGGGTTTAGGCTTGAGAAGAATCACCCAGTGTTTTTTACCTCCATTGGGATTCGAACCTGGGACCTCATGGTTCTCGTCCCACGTGTACAATCATAGTATGAATACATTGGATTGTTATTTTGTGCTGCTAATAGTCTTTTCCACTGTTCACTGCATAGACTTGTTGTGTGCCTTGGAATTTTTAGCTATTTAGGAATTGTCATGTATTACTATTGTGTACAATTTTCAGTTTTTGTTTCATGTACTCTTCCTATTCATTGAGTTAGCTCCAACTATGATAGGTTTCCGCAATACGAGTAGGCAAATCTCAGCATCTATGACAGCTGATGGTAGATATGTGGTCTGTGCTAGTGAGGATTCACATGTCTATATCTGGAAACACGAAGGTCACTCTCGACCAAGCAGAAATAAAGGTGTTACTGTTACACAGTCTTATGAGCATTTTCATTCTCAAGATGTTTCAGTGGCCATTCCTTGGCCTGGTATGTTGGATACTTGGAGATATCATACTTCATCTTCTGGGGAACAAAGTGGTCATGATGGTCTCGATGAGGTCTCCACTGCTAACCATCCACCTTCACCTGTTGAAGAGATTGACAACGAGTGCTCGCCATTGACTTCTGGCTGTGGTAACAGTCCTCTTCATGGAACCATATCTAGTGCCACAAACAACTACTTTTTTGATAGAATCTCAGCAACATGGCCTGAGGAAAAACTTCTCTTAGCTACTAAATATCGTAGTCCTCGAGTGAGTACAGATGCTAGTATTGACTTCTCCAATGGCTCAACTCAAACAAAGTTCTGCTGGGGTTTGGTCATTGTAACTGCAAGCCACCGAGGGGAGATCACGACTTTCCAAAATTTTGGCTTACCAATCCGGATTTAAGGTGCCAACAAGAAGGTCCAAGTCTTCGGAGTGTTTGTCGAGATGCCACAGTACACAGCTACAGCCAAGTTACCAAGTTTGTACAGATAGATTTGTAATATAACTGATTTTTTTCTTTCTTTTGTATCAAAACTTAGATAAGGAATTGTGAAGAGGGGGAAAAGATCTATAATGATATAAGGATAGTATGATGAAAAGGAAAAAAAAGAAGGTAGAAAAGGGATAGTTTGTTTTCTGTAATCAGCAATTGTAGAGATGGAAATCTTGTAATTTCATTGAGTTGAAACAAAATTCTTTGAAAATTCATTCAAACTTCAAGTAGTATTTCTATACATTAGTAGATGAAGAAAATGTATGTGTAATGGTTTCTTCAACATTTATATGTAATTGTTTCTAGTTTCTTCATAAAGGGGGTATGGTGGGATGATGGAATTTTTCCGCCCTTAATGAGAGCTGAGTGTGAATTTCCGCGATAAAATTACTCCCTGTCACATATTAGTTGTCATGTTTTCATATCAAGCTCTTTAAGAAGTTGAATAAGAAGGATTTTCACTACTTTATCCTTTTTCTCTTTCCAATGTAATTAATATTATTTTCTCTAAAAAGGAATTAATTTTTAGGATAATTTTTTTTTAAAAAAAAGGTAATTTGTTCTATCAAAATCGACGAATTGACAAATGTTTTGGGATAAGACATTTTAGTAATGTTGACAACTCGGCGTGTCTATGATTCGGTTTTATTGGTTATTTTCTTAAAAATTAACATTTTTTTTGTTACAACCAACATTAGACTTTTTGAAATCGTCTTAGTCATTTCGTTTTTTTTTTGTTTTGGTACGATTTGGTTAATTTTTGATTTTTTAGACGTTATCCAATGGATATCACAACCCATAAAATTTGATAGAATCAAACACCCAAAAGTTACAATAGCAAAGAATGAAAATGTTTTCAAAAACACCTATTTTTTATAATTGAAAATACAAAGCAAATATTGTGGAAATTTCACCTCAAAGTCTAGTAGCCTACATCTAACTAACTAACTTGAGTTGTTGTAGCAGCGACAATAGGTCTTATTTATGATTTCTAAAGATGTGTAAAGAGGAAAGTGAACAATTAATATAAGACAGAGAAAGTATCATATCGGTTGAGTGAACATGATCATTAATGATCTCAATAAATAGATCTCGAGTCATTATCAGGAGATATTTTATATTTACATTCTCACCTCTAAAAAGGAGCTGTTAAATAAATGATTACTTGTTACTCTAACATAACATTTGATGGTATTTAAAACACAGTAAATTATGACCATTATAACAAATAAAATGAGCTTTATGCTAGAAAATAAAAGGACTAGCTCAAGGTTTTGGTCTATTAATCAGAATGCAACACGTGATATGTGAATTATACACACGTTACACATTTAAACTCTTGCACAAACAAACCGTAAATTACTGATCCTCGAAAATTTCTCGATTTAAAAATAATCTTAGGATTTGTTTTTTATCCAAAGATATGGGACACATTAAAACCCATACCTAATGGAAGTGGATTGCTTTGGGAAGTGAGCCAAAATATCCTTTTTCTATATCCATCCAATAATTGGCCATTTTTGCAAAAAGTTCCAAAAATATCAGAGGAAATCTAAACCTTGAATCCTCATTGGTGGCTAAGAATTGATATGGCAGATACTTCCACCAAAAACTATCTTATCCTACCCCTCCTTACATATGCCTCGTTTTTTAATTACTGGTCTCGAGTTCAAATTTTATTAGAAAAAAACTCCTTTATTGGGAGCCTTTACCCCATACCGTCCCTACCTAAGGGAAATCAAGATTACTCAATCCAGTGAATTTCAAGTACCAGATTAATAAAGAAAAATGTTTTAAAAAAAATTAAAAATGACATTTATTACTTAGTCTAGTGAATGAATTTCTTAATACATATACAGGATTCGGACAAAAGCTAATGAGTTCACGAGAACTCTTTAACTCATAAGTCAGTTGCACTCCTGATCTTTAACTAGAGATCTTAAGTTTGAGTTTTGAAACACAGGGAGATTTAATCCCTTTAGTGGACCTACCGCGAGAGCGAATTAAAATTAGTCAGACTAATAAATTTCGAATACGAGATGATTAAAAAAATATCCAAATCTTTACATCCATCATTCCCACTTGTGTATATATATATAAGTGACCAAACCTCTGCCATTACCAGTAGTTCTACAGACAAAAAATCCCAAAATTCTTTTCTTGAACTTCTTAATGGCTCTTCAGGCTGCTTCTCTGCTTCCTTCTACTTTCTCCATTTCCAAGGAGGTACTTTTTTTTCTTCTTTTGTACTAAAAAATAGATATGTGTGTTGTCGTGTGTATAGTTAGTGTATAGTTTATGTATATCGACTACAAATTGTAAATATTTTTGGCGGAGTGGCCAAATGTGTAGAAAACCCTAATTTTGCCCTTAGATCTATCATAAACAACCTCTCTGGCTTCTCAAGGTAGGGGTAAGGTTACATAACATTATCCTCCCCAGATTCCACTTGAAAGATTACACTGAGTATGTTGTTGTATTTTAGAGTGCAATTTGAATTCTTAAGTTATTGTTGATTAATTTATATATTTTTTTGCTCATTTTGTTAATATTGCAGGGCAAAGCTGGTGCAACCTTGAAGAATTCTAGTATCTTTGGAGTTTCTCTTTCTGACTATACTAAATCTGATTTTGGTTCATCTTCATTTAAAGTTAAGGTACTAATGTAGCACATTATTACTCCCACAATTTCATTTTATGTGACTATATTTGTATCCACTAAGTTCAATTATGTTAATTTGACTTGAATATTACATTAGTAATAGTTGAAAGATATTATAATAGTGATTAAAAAGTTATTTTGACAGAGAAAATAGTCTAATGAATTTGTAGTTTTGTACAACAACAATTATGCCTCAATCGACCTAGCAAGGTGTGGTTGGGTATATGAATCCTCAGTGACCATGTTGCCTTAAGTTCGTCTCAAAACCAATATTGTACATCTAATGAATCGGTGTCAAATATTTTAAGTAAATTGTATATAAGTCTAATAGTCAAAAGTTTTGCCCTGAGGGCTTTGGTTTAATGATCGTTGCACAACTCGTGATGTGTGATGATTAGGTGCATTCCACATGTTTGAATCTTGTCCGAGATGAAATCCTGGTATTTAAGTGGAGAAGGCTAGAAGGTGGACACGTTATGTTTAACCGTGTGCCACTGCCTCTCAGGGATAGAAAAAAGTGTCATAATGATTGGAATGAAGGGAGCATAGTCTAACCTCTCTATAACGGCATCAGTTGTGCATATATTATTTGGGGGTTTATAACGAAATGTTGTTATGGAGAACGTATAATAATAAATATCATGAAGAATCAATTCCAATGAAAACTTGGTTGTTATACTGAAATGTTGTTATAGAGACGTATTATGTTTTACTGAGATTTGATTTCTTACAGAACCAAAGAAGATCGTCCAATGGCGGTGTTGTAAGAGCTACAATGGTTGCTTCTCCTGGTGTCACTACTAACTCTCCATCAGGAAAAAAAACACTAAGAAAAGGTTGTGTAATTGTCACTGGTGCCTCATCAGGATTAGGCTTAGCCACAGCAAAAGCTCTGTCTGAAACAGGAAAATGGCATGTTATTATGGCATGTAGGGACTTTTTAAAAGCTGAGAAAGCAGCAAAATCAGTTGGGATGCCAAAGGAGAATTACACCATCATGCATTTGGACCTCGCCTCGCTTGACAGCGTACGCCAATTCGTTGATAACTTCAGGAGGTCGGGACGACCTCTTGACGTGTTGGTTGCTAATGCTGCTGTTTACCAACCAACTGCTAAAGAGCCTTCATTTACTGCAGAAGGATTTGAGCTTAGTGTTGGCACAAATCATCTTGGACATTTTCTTCTTTCGAGATTGTTGCTTGATGACTTGAAGCAATCTGATTATCCTTCAAAGAGACTCATCATTGTTGGTTCAATTACAGGTAATGCATAAAAATTCATTGAATGCCACGGCTTTCGCATAGCTGCTACACCCTTTGCTAAGGAACTAAACAAATAGTTATATTGCTTGAACTCTTCGAAAATGTCATCGGATGCGTGTTGGATCCTCTCAAAAAGTAGTGCATTTTTTTTGGAAGATCCGACACGGGGCGTGATAACATTTTTAGATAGTCTAAGCAACATAGTTGAATTGAAGCCCTTCTTTCTCAAAGACAACTCTCTCCCTTCTTGCTCTAGTGAAATAAGAGGTGCTAAAACCAGTGTCGGAGCCACATTTTTCCAAGGGGTGTTAATCTTTTGAATGTATGTTTACTATATGTTGAATTTCGTTGGCTTTTTTGTGTGTCCACTTTTTTATATTTTGACTTCTCTCAGTGAAAATCCTAGTTCCACCACTGACTAGAACGACCTTCATTTAGCTGGTTTCGCGTTACCTATTCATCTTTTGTCTCGAATAGATATTTAAGGATCTTTCTTTCACATAGACTTCTTTTTAGTGGGAGACTAAATTTTTATTGACTTGTCAGGGAACACAAATACTCTGGCTGGAAATGTACCTCCAAAGGCCAATCTCGGCGACTTGAGGGGTATGGCAGGAGGTTTAAACGGAATTAACAGCTCAGCGATGATCGATGGAGGTGAATTTGATGGTGCAAAAGCATACAAAGACAGCAAGGTGTGCAACATGCTTACGATGCAGGAATTCCATCGTCGATACCACGAGGAAACTGGCATCACATTTGCCTCTCTTTACCCTGGCTGCATTGCAACAACAGGGCTATTCAGAGAACATATCCCCTTGTTTAGGCTTCTTTTCCCACCATTCCAGAAGTATATTACAAAGGGATATGTCTCTGAGACTGAATCTGGAAAGAGACTTGCTCAGGTAATAACAAGTACTAGTACTGAACAAAAAATGCATTTATCTAACTCGTAGATTTGGGCTTTGCTGAGGGTCTATCAGAAACAACTTCTCTATCTCCCAAGGTAGGAGTTAGGTATGCGTACACTTCACCCTCCCGAGATCCCACTTGTGGGATTTCACTAGGTATGTTGTTGTTTAGTTTTGGGCTATGTTGGTCGGACTTTTCAAAAATGTTGTCCCGGTGCATGTTGGATCCTCCAAAAATAGTGCATCTTTGGAGGATCTGATACGGGTGCGACAACATATTAGGAGAGTCGGAGCAATATAGGTTTGAGGGCCTAAATGGAATTGAAAAAGAAACAAGTACTAGTACTTACAGCAAATTACCCTGTCAACTCAAAAGATGCATTTATCTAACTCTTCATTTTGGTAACAATGTTGCTCAGACTCTTCAAAAAATATTGTCTTAGTGTGTGTTGGATCCTCCAAAAGTAGTGCATTTTTGGAGGATCTGACACAAGAACGGCAACATCTTAACTCTTATTTTTGGGCCTGAATAGTAGAACATAATGCATATACATGATTCATATAGCTAAATAAGGCTGGAGCTACAGTCTTCAACGGAAAATAATACCGTGTATATAAGTGAAATATTACTTTTTGTGCATATATAATTAATCTTGAACACTCTTAACGAAGTTTCTGACTTTGGCATTATAGCTAAAGCAGACTAGTTTGGGAATGAAACATTTGATCGACGTATATCTGTCTTATGGCAGGTTGTGAGTGATCCAAGCTTGACAAAATCAGGTGTCTACTGGAGCTGGAACAAAGATTCAGCTTCTTTCGAAAACCAGTTGTCCGAAGAAGCAAGTGATGCAGAGAAAGCGCGTAAAGTGTGGGAAGTCAGTGAGAAACTCGTTGGTTTGGCTTAAATTTTGGGATCAACCTTAGTCATCGTCGAAGAAACCAGGAAAATGACTTCACGAGTGAGAATTTGTACCGGAATTCTAGGATGTTGTAAAGAGAAGTGTCATTGTAGTTAGGATTGGAAATAAAGATCACTCACCTTGTTTTGTTTTGTGTTGGAAAATGTCACTAATTTGCTTTTGAAGTTAAATGAAGTGATGGTTCATGAGCATTGTTCAATTAAACTTCCCTTCTGAACTTTTTCTCACTTATACTAAACAATATAATTTGACCTTATATAAACGATATAATTTTTCAGACTAAGGGTGTTTAACTGATCACCCTTTGTCGTTATAACTCTGCTCCTACTCAATCGTCAATCCAAACTATTTGGGCCCCTTAATCCCCAAAAATCACTCTAAAATGGTAAGATTGTACGTACAACTCCCCCAACTCCCTACGGAGGGTTCCACAAAGGTTTCGCAAAAAAATTGTCTGGAGCCATATCACCAAAATATTCATGGGCTAACACACATGAAAAAACTAAGAAAATTGCCTAATAACTGTAAATTGGCACTAAATGCTTAAAAATCATCTAAGAACAGTGAGACTGCACGTACTGCCCCTTCAACTCCCTAGAAAGGGTTCCATAATTTTTTTGCAAAATATTCATCCCGAATCCGTATCCCAAAAATATTTATTAGCTTATACACACGAAAAACTGAGATAATCGCCTAATTCTTGTAATTGGCCTCTAAATTCCCAAAAATCACTCTAAAAATTGTGAGACTGTACGTACTGCTCCCCCAACTCCCGACGGAGGGTTCCATAAAGGTTTCGCGAAAAAATTGTCCTGAAGTCATATCACTAAAATATTGATGGGCTAACATACACAAAAAACTGAAAAAATCGTCAAATTCTTGTAAATTGGCCCCAAAATGCAAAAAAATCACTCTAAAAATAGTTAGACTGTATGTATTACTCCCCCAACTCCCTACGGATGGTTCCATAAAGGTTTCACAAACTATGTAATACGTCGATCAACTATGTTTCATTCGTGTGTATTAGCCCATGGATCTGGCGCTTTAGAGCACCCAATTTTTTTTTCTAAAAAAACTTTATGAGGACCTCCGTAATGAGTTGGAGAAACATTACGTATAGTCCCACCATTTTTTAAGGTCTATTTTTGCATTTACGAGCCAACTTTTAGGAATTACGTAATTTTCTTGGTTTTCGTGTGTATTAGCCCATGAGTTTGGTGGCTTGGGGCGCCATAGTGTTTTTTTCTGAAAAAACTTTTTGAGGACCTCCGTAATGAGTTGAAGGAGCATTACGTATAGTCCCGTCATTTTAAGGCATATTTTTACATTTACGAGCAAACTTTTAGAAATTACGCGACTTACTTGGTTTTTCATGTGCATTAGCCCATAGATTTGGCGGCATGGGGCACTCAAATTTTTTTTTGAAAAAACTTTATGAGGACCTCCATAATGAGTTGGGGGAGCATTACGTATAGTCCCGTCATTTTAAGGCATATATTTGCAATTACGAGCCAATTTCTAGAAATTACGCGATTTTCTTTGTTTTTCGCCCCATGGATTTTGCTGCTTGGGGGGCTTGGGAATTTTTTCTGAAAAAGTATTATGAGGACCTCCATAATGAGTTGGAAGAGCATTATGTATAGTTCCGTCATTTTTAAGGCATATTTTTACATTTACGAGCCAACTTTTAGGAAATACGCGATTTTCTTGATTTTTCGTGTGTATTAGCCTATGGATTTGGAGGCTTGGAGCGCCCGAGAATTTTTTATGAATAAACTTTATGAGAACCTCGGTAATGATTTGGGGTAGCATTACGTATAGTCCCGCCATTTTTAAGGCATATTTTTACATTTACGAGTAAACTTTTAGGAATTACGCGATTTTCTTGATTTTTGTGTGTATAGCTCATGGATTTGGCGCTTGGGGTGCCCGAGAATATTTTTTTTCAAAAAATGTTATGAGGACCTTCGTAATAACTTGGGAGAGAATTACGTATAGTCCTGCCATTTTTGTAAGGCATAATTTTTCATTTACGAGCGAACTTCTAGGAATTACTCGATTTTCTTGGTTTTTCATGTGTAATAGCCCATGAATTTGGCGGCTTGGGGCGCCCAAATATTTTTCTGAAAAAACTATATGAGTACCTCCATAATGAGTTTAGGGAGCATTACGTATCGTCCCGCCATTTTTAAGACATATTTTACATTTACGAGCCAACTTTTAGGAATTACGCGACTTTCTTGTTTTTTCATGAGTATAAGCCCATGAATTTGGCGGCTTGGGGCGCCCGAGAATTTACTGAAATTTTTTTATGAGGACCTCCGTAATGAGTTGGGGGAACATTATGTATAGTCCTGTCATTTTTAGGCATATTTTATCATTTACTAGCCACCTTTTAGGAATTATGCGATTTTCTTGATTTTTCGTGTCTATTAGCCCATGGATTTGGCAGCTTGGGGCACCTGAGATTTTTTTCTGAAAAAACATTATGAGGACCTCCGTAATGAGTTGTGGGAGCATTACGTATAGTTCCGTCAATTTGTTAAATCATATTTTGCATTTACGAGCAAACTTTTAGGAATTACGCGACTTTCTTGATTTTTCGTGTTTATTAGTCCATGAATTTGGCCTCTAGGGGCGCCCCAATTTTTTTTTTGAAAAAACTTTATGAAGATCTTTGTACTGAGTTGGGAGAGCATTACGTATACTCCCGCCATTTTTAAGGCATATTTTTGCATTTACGAGCCAACTTTTAGGTATTACGCGATTTTCTTGATTTTTCATGTGTATTGGTCCATGGATTTGGCGGCTTGGTGCGCTCGAGAATTTTTTCTAAAAAAACTCTGTAGGAAGTTGGGGGAGCAGTACGAATAGTTTCACCATTTTAGAGTGATTTTTTTTGTATTTAGTGGCCAATTTACCAGAATTAGACGATTTTCTTAATTTTTCGTGTGTGTTAGCCCATGAATAATTTGGCGATATGGCTTTCGGTTGAATTTTTTGTAAATTTTTATGGAACCCTCCGTAGGGAGTTGGGGGAGAATTACGTACATTCTCACCATTTTTAGAGTGATTTTTGGACATTTAGGGGACAATTTACAAGAATTAGACGATTTTTTCTCAGTTTTTCATGTGTGTAGCCCATGAATATTTTTGTGATATGACTTTCGAATGATTTTTTTGTAAAACATTTATGGAACCCTCTATAGGAAATTGAGAGAGCAATACGTAGATATTTAATACTTTTCTTAATGTATACACAGCTTGGGCAAAAGCTAATGGATTCACACGAACATGTAACCAAACCTTTAGATTTGCCCTTGTTGGGCTTGATATGAATGACCAAATCACCAAATGGTGAATGTCAGAAATCCTCTTCCCAGATCAAGATGATTTTGATAGAAACAGATTTAGAATTTGAATTTTAGAAGCTCGAGTTCAAAATTTTATTATAGTCTATTTTGTTAATTGGGTTCAAGATCTATTATGTGTATGCATTTGATTCGATATTTACCCCTTATAGGGCATAGACATGTACATGAGTCAAAACTATTGGATTCTGATGAATCTGTAGCTTTTACACTACATACGCTCTTGCCTCTTGATAACTAGACTAAATGGCTCATCATGGTCTATATCTTATTATGGGTCAAATCAAATTAGGACAAATAAATTGGAACACACAGAGTGATCTTTTGTAAGAATGCAACTGAACCTTGTAATACACATAACTTTACCACGATTGAAAAGGGCGAGTAAATAATTACCATCGATTATAATGATATGGATAAGATTTATTTATTTTTAATCAGATGTCTCGATTAAAAATATTATTTCTTTAATTATCGTCTTACATAGACTCACATCCAAATTAATTGAGGTCCCAAAACAGATATCGAACATGACCTAAAGATCGAGTAGATAAGCTGGTGCACATCTCTATGTGCTGTTGGCTCCACATTATTAGTAAGACCTTTGTACTATCTCCACAATAGGTATTTGGGGACTATTATTGGCAATACAGAAAAATTTGAATTCACACATTGCAAGATTTATTTTCTTAAAGAGGCGCTTCCATTCATTTTTTCATTTTCATTTTCAAAAATTCAAACCCGAGACCTTTAATTAAAGTGAAGAGATCTCAATCATTCCATCACAATACATGTTGGTCGAAAGATAGGTACTTAGTAGTCGTTTGGTACGCAAAATGTATTATGCTGGAATTATAATCCCGAACTAATTTATTCCATATGGGAAATGAAATAAAATAATCTCAAATTAGATGGAATATGTTGTGATATTCCAGAATTAAATCTGAAATAAAATTTATACTGTTTTAAATTGACGATATATATTCAACGACATAAGTTTATCTTGAAATGAATTTATATCGTCAATCAAACGTAATATAAATTCAAACTTAATCATGAGATATCTCATCTTATCCCGCGTACCAAACGACTTTCTGGCTGAATTCATTAATATATGTTGGCATCTAATAGTCATAATAATGTCTGAAACATTGGTCTACTTATCTCTCACACATGTGAAACGTACGGCATTTTCTTGGACACAACACTGACAAATGACAGCTTACCCACATTCACCAAATTATTATAAAACTTAATTAACTAGAGGATTAGCCGTAATCTTAATTAATAATTATTAGTCCAACAATCTTGAATTATATCATCACATGACTGGTAAAGCAAGATAAGTTTCACATGATCCTGAGAGATTAATTAAGGGAAAAAATGCTTTATTAACTCGCTAATTTGATTCATTTGTATTGTAGCCACAAATGATTAATTAAGGGAAAAAATGCTTGTAAAAATATAAATAAATAACTATTTTGAAACTCAAATTTGAATTCGAAACTTTTTAGGAGGGGGGAGGAAATCTCATCAATTCATCATATTTTGGTAGTTGCAATATCTTTTTTTCATTTTGATAAAGAGTTTATCTGAATTTTCTTCGTTCAAATATAACATTATATATAAATATAAATTTATTTTTATTATATATAATAAATATTAAATTTTCTTAATTTGTATATATTATAAATTTTAGTTAAATTCTGATTCCGCCACTATTTTCGTGTTGCGCCGCCTCCAACCTACTCCACTTTTCTTGTTCACCTTTTCCCTTTAAAATTTAAATCTCTCCTCTTCATTTATATCATTCTAATTATTGATTTTCTTGATAGACAATTTTAGTGGTTAAGACTTAACTTAATATATATTTCATTTAGGATTTAAGTTATATTTATAATAAATTTAAAACTGTAATAATAATTTAACTGACATTTTATCAAGTTAATTACTACTAATATTTTTTATATATTTAAAAATGTATTTGGAGTTAAAAATATTAATATTGTAAAGATTTTGTGTTATCAGTGAAGTTTAACCTATGAATAAAAAAAATAGGATTACTAATTTATTACGTTACTAATCAATATTGTTTGTTATGAAAGTTTGCATCTAATTATTAGGTTATGAACGATTTAATTGAATAAATATTTTTACATCGTCGATTCATACCTTAAATATTTAAAATGCATTTATAATTACCTTATAAACAACTTGGTCATCTATAATATTACTTTATCGACAACATGAGTAACATGGATTATTAGTCAATTAAAATGGCTTAGTGTTTGATTCCTTTAACTGTCCCTACCCATTTGTTGACTAATTAAAAAAATTAAATCTGATAAACCTTTATACTATTGTTGTTTTGCATAATCCATATTTTTTTATAAACCAATCAATATCTCAGTATCGACTATCTGATTAATTCGAATTTTGTGATATCTGACTACATATATTTAATCTTTAATTACTTGAAATGTGCACTTTCAATTTATTTTCTAGTCATAATTATTAACTATTTTATCATTTGATTACGCACATGTATTATATTAATCTAAGCTTGCGTTGTAAACATATATTTGAGAGAAACACACCTCAAAAAAACAAATCAAAATCTCACATTTTTATTAATTAAAGGTCAAAAGTCATATATCATAAAATCAAAATCTATTTAATATTCTCATTGGTCACAACCACAATTATGATTTATCCTTTGGTGGTTCCAAAAGACAATAATAAGTATCAAGACAAATTATGGTAATGGACGATTTAGATTAAGAGCCATCTAATTTTAGTTTACTTTAGTTAAAATTAAAATATGAGTTGTCATCACAAATCTCCTCTTTTTTTTATGGGAACCATAAAGAAAAATCATTGCATGTATATTGGATAAATTTATTCTTATGAGATAATTTGCAAATCACATAAGAGATCTAAAACGTACTACATAAACTCAATTAAACGAGCTCGACTGAAAGGCATTAACATGGAAGGTCACTTGTTGCACCAGTTCTATCATCCTTACGTCTACAAAATCTTTTTCTTATAAATTAGAGATGGTATATTTTCTTTATTTAAAGGTAAAATTCAAAATAGTCCTTAAGATATATTTCTCTACAATATTTGCCGTCTAAGTTCATTTTTTCTGATTTCACGATATATTCTTGATGCTTATGATAATGATTTTTTGTGTGTATTAGCCCATGGATTTAGCGACTTGGAACACCTAAAAAAAATTCTGAAAAAACTTTATGGGAACCTCTGTAATGAGTTGGGGAAGCATTACGTATAGTTCCACCATATTTTTAAGGCCTATTTTCGCATTTACCAGCGGACTTTTAGGAATTACGTGTCTTTTTCAGTTTTTCATGTGTATTAGCCCATGAATCTGACGCCTTGGAGCACCCAAAATGATTTTCTGAAAAATCTTTATGAGAACCTCCGTAATGAGTTTGGGAAGCTTTACGTATAGTCCCACCATTTTTTAATGTCTATTTTCGAATTTACCAACCAACTTTTAAGAATTACTTTTTTCGTTTGTATTAGCCAGGAATATTATCTACTTTAGATTTTCAAGAATGCTTCATGCAGCTTTTTTCAATTTTAGAATGAGATGTTCCAACTTCCATGCAATGACAAAAATGGTTTATAAAACATTAATTAATCATTAATAGTCTATAATTGAGCTACAATTCAATTAAATAAGTAATTAATATGAATCAAGTAATTAAACTAATTATAAGTACTATTTATAAGTAGTTCTCCTAATATATTATAAGTAGATCTAACAGCTAAATTCATGTAATGATTAATATAGAAAACTTATTAGGTCTTAAATTGTCTAAATATAAATAAAATATCTAAAGCACTAATAAAGGAAGTTAATAATGCACTAATGTAGATTATAGAAGATGCCATTAATATCCTTCGTGTTATGCTTTTAATGATTACTACATATATTGTAATGAACATGAGAGTGGATGGTACGATGTAGGCGGATTAAGGAGAAGGACTGATAAAGTTCAAAAAAAGTACGTGCATATGATATTTTAGATGAATTTCACGTTAGAATAAAAGAGGAAAGTAAAAAATTTTACAATACAAAATACAAGTTCATATAGTACGTACATTTTTAACTTGATGATAATATCATAGTAGCTTGAGGCACAAATTATAAGGTATGTTGGAACAAAGCTAAGGATACATATATCATGAACTTTCGGGGTACATGTTATCTTTCATAGCTGAGATATCAGATAATCTCATCCATCAAAACTTGAATATATATATGGAAGAAAATCACCAAATATTTTTACTTTTACTAAGATCATTTGAACGTTTAACTTCGTAATTATTAACACGCTATATTTATGACCACTGGACCACACCCTCGAACGCTTCGTAAATCACATGATCCTATCCACCGTCCAGCATATCCATTGGCATGGATCCCATACTCTGTGAAACTCTGGCTTGCTTATCTCATATCACATGTATGAAAAGTACGGCTTATAGCTCTTGGACACACACAGAGACACTGTCTTTGTGCAGAGGCACCTTTTAACATTTTTCTTTTATATGTGCCGTTAACTATCGATAAATTTATTCGTATTCGATATTTATTTCGATATTTATTTCGATATTTATAACAAAATAAAAATATAAGATATGCATTAATTTTTCATTCATACATGACGTAGGCAAGGAATGAGATTTTTGAACCCCTTAATAGGGCTTGAGTAATTCTTCTCCTTTTGGGATAATATTTTATGCGTGAATTAGGCTTAAGACCTAATTTATCATGAAGTTCATTTGATGTATAGGCTTATGAGGAACTGATTGAGGGGGTTGGAAATACTCATGATCCTAGATCAACTCAGACGGGATGGGGGCGGAGGGTGATAATACTCCGATCCATGAATATACATGCATCGGACTAACAATAGAACCACAAATAACAGAATGTACGGATTTGGACGTGAGAAGGGTGATGATGAATCGTAAAAATCCGACATCGGTAAGGGATGAAATCTGTGGACTAGTATCTTTAGGAAATTCTATTTCTTTTGAACAAGCTTTGGAGTGTGAGTGTGAGTTAGACGTAAACATAATTTGACAACGCATGATATATTTGGTTGATCATTTCATTGACATCTCGTATTCACACCCCCAATTGACTGCCACTCGATTACTGGTTCACCAAATCGGAAAGCCCCTACTCATCACAAAATTGGTCTTACATTAAAGTGTGAATATTATATTTACAATATCAACATATATAAATTAAATTTAAAAGGTAATTTTGGATTATTTTATTTTTTAAATTTGAGTCTCTAGTATTTGATTTCCTAAACTCCCTTTTGAATTTCAACGGTGTAAAACTATTAAATGGAGAAGACTAAAGAAAAAATTAGTGTTACGTTCTCTATCAAAAAAAGATTCGTTTTTAAATCAATCTCAATTCTATAACTCAAACCCGATACTTCTGATCGAGAATTGTTATACTAGAAAGGACAAAGACCATGTGGATTTCCATCTTAATTAATTATTATTATTATTAATAATAATAATAATAATAATAATATGAAATAATGTACGTCATGCGTGACGTAGCCCACTTGACACAATTTAAAGACAAATTAAGGAAATGAGGCAAGATTAAGAACCGCTAATTTCAGTTTACCTTTTTAAATAAGTTATTAATTAGTTGTTAAAAATATATAGTACCTTCACTACAAGCTGTCATTACAAATCTGCTTAATTAATTAGCAAATGGGGTCTTCTTCTTTTGATTGATATTAAAAATTGATTTAACTTATATGTTTTTTGGTTCTCTTTTATGTAATATAAAATTGATAAGCTATAGACAATTTCTCATTTATTATAATTATTTTTTTGACTTACTAATAAAGAAGAATCTGAAAGGCTCCCTCCAAATTCTAAGGAAAAATTAGAACTACTTTTTTTTTTTACTCGAGTCGAGGGTCTATAAAAATAGACTGTCTACCTTTACAAGATAATTAGAATAAGATTGATTATATACTATGCTTTTCATATTTCACTTATAAGATTACATTAGTATATTATTGTTGTAGATCATTTTCTTGTCTTTTTTGCTAGCAGATCACATGATTAAATAAATAAAAATGTGATTTCTGTAATAATTTAATTAGAATTTTTGATGTGACAAATCATACAATTTAACATAGTAGGCAAATCACTATGTTCGAGTCTCACAAGCCACTATTATCGTAAAAAAATGTGTGCTTGACTCATGAAAAAGAAAAAATAAATATAAATCTAAAGGACGTGTGTATTTAACACACAATTTAATAAATAAAAATACAATATATCCTTCTAATATTTCTGAGTATTTAGATGAGATGATCACGTGTTTCAACCGTACCAATATTTTTCAAAACTTATAAGGTTTACACTTTACAGCAAGGTTATTTGTCTAATGTATATAACACAAGTTGCAATTTTTAGAATATTATGCTTGATCTATCAATATTATGCTTAGGTCGTGATGAACAAAAAAACATTTAAAGACATGTATAAAAAAATTTAATATTGTCGCCTCAAAAATAATTATAGGTAATCGTCTATAATTACTGAAATTAATTAATTACTTGAAAAATAAATAAAATAATAATAATACTCAGTATAATTTTATAAATGAAATCCGAAGAAGCGATATATAAATAGAGATTTATTTTTCGTAGATCCTAGATTCAAGTAACACATATCAAATATAAATACGAAAAGGAAATACAACAATGGAGAAGTCAAGATGTAAATAATGGAGAAGAAAATCAATACCAATTCAAATAATTATAATATGATAATCAAAGTAAATGAAACAATAAATCATATCTCTTTCTGCTATCTTTATTTTTAATATAAAAAATAATTATAAAATTAGAGAAATAAGATAGCATAAAAGTAATAATACAAATAATATTGATAAGGGAGATTAGATGACACTCGATTTTCTATCAATTAGCTTCAACAATAATTCTCGACCTTAATATTCTCCTATATAAAATCATATCCTCGATAAGCTGCCGATGATATCATGTGATTGACGTGGACTAAATCTTGAATGCATAAAGTACAGCCAAAAATATAAAAGGTGGAACCAAAAAAAAAGTTGTTAATGAGTATACACTTGATTGCTGACTAATCATTCACATACTCTTTTTTTCTTTAAAAAAAAAAGTTGGAACATATGAAGCTTCCAAGATTAGTATATATGTGTATGTTTTATGAGGCAAAATCATGTTGACATATGCCTCATTTAAAAATAAATAAATTGATATATACCTATGCTATTTCAAGTTTCATAGTATGTATATCAAAAAAATATGAGATGCTCGGAAATAATGAAACTAATTGAATAGGAGGATTATTGCGAATAATAAAAATATGAATAGAGTTTCACTCTAAATAAAGAGTTGTAAGATTCTTAAAACTAGAAAAAATAGCCCCTACTATTTTTTGCACTTATTGAGCCTTAAATAAGGCTTTCAACTCACATCATTTTCATAAAGAATCACGAAAAACGTTTTTTCATTATGTATTTAGTTCAAATAATTTTAATCTTCTTTAATTATTATATTGAAGTCTTGAGCTACCCCATAAAATTAATGATTTATAGCTATGCCATTTAACGACCACTTTTCAATCTTGTTTCTGAAAAATAACTTAACATTCTATAAATGAACTTTATTTACAATTGTTATATTCTAACACAAGGGGTGAAAATGAAATTTTGTAATATAATCCCCTAATGCAAACGATGACAAGAAGCCTACTTACAACAACACATATTAGAATATTAATGTGTAATTTTGTTGGCTATTGTCAGTAGAGAAGTTAATCTCAAAAAATAAAAGGTTAATTTAGTTCACTATAGTAAGATGAGAATATATCTGATTCAATTATATATTTTTATTTGTAAATTTTTTATTTTTAAATTAAAATTAGACAAACAAATTAAACGAAAACAAAATCATAGAGTCTTAAAAAGAGTACACAAAACAACAAAATTGTCCTTCTTACTTCTCCCCACAAACAACCAAAAAAGGACCCCCCCCCCACACCCCCCAAATGTGCTCATAGGCGGATCCATCTTTATAGATCGGGTGTACCCGTTAACTTCAGAAAAATTTATATATATATATATATTTCTTGAGAAATTGACAAAAATTAAGATATAATTAATAGTGCATCTATAAGAAATATAAGAATGTTATTGTGCTGTTGGTACAAGCTAGATGAATCACCCACGAGACTTGGGCTCAAATCTAGCTAGAGCTTTATTTCATTGTTTTTATTTTAGAGCTCATATTTGATCTAAGGTATTATTAATGCACCCGAAGTCTTCAAATCGTGCGTTTGCCTGTGCTTAGTCATTCTTTTCCTACATTACCCTCCACCCCCACCCCCACCCCCATCCCCAACAGTACCTAAACGTGTCATCCCCTGCTTATATAAATCAGTACACTTGCACTCTTACAATGACAATCTCCACTTCTCAAAAATTCTTCAAAAATCCCTCTCATTTTTTAATCCCTTTTTAAGCATTTTGAATCATTTTTTCAAGAAAATTTTGTGTGTGTTTCTTGCATGGCAGCTCATCTTTTAGCTCATGAGGTAGCTGACCTATGTCTTGGGAAGCCACCTCTTAGGTCTCTTTCTGTTTCTGCAACAATTGGTGAAGCTTTAGCTTCTCTCAAATCTTGTGAAGAAAATTGTATAAGTGTTTGGGATTGTGACCATTTCAAGAATGTTGATTGTATCTGTGTTGGGAAAATTTGTATGGTTGATATAATATGTTTTCTTAGTAAAAAAGAGAATGTGAATTCTCCATCTTTGGCTCTCAAATCACCTGTCACTGCTTTGCTACCTAAAGATTCTGTTCTTGTTAGGCATGTTCAACCATCTACAAGGTAAAAAGATTGAGTCTTTTTTGTGTTGTTGTTCAATGGGGCTCTTTCATTGTGTCAAATTATTGAGTTTTGTTATGTGGGGTTCTTACAATTGATCTTGTTTAGCTCTTAGCTTCATTTTTTGTTGAGTTTCTCCATCTACAAGGTATAAAGATTGAATCTTTTTGTCTTGTTGTGTAATGGGGTTCTTTCATTGTGTCAAATTATTGAGTTTTGCTTAGTTTTCTTATGTGGGGTTCTTTCAATTGATCTTGTTTAGCTCTTGGCTTCATTTTTTTTGTTGAGTTTCTCCATCTACAAGGTATAAAGATTGAATCTTTTTGTCTTGTTGTGTAATGGGGTTCTTTCATTGTGTCAAATTCTTGAGTTTTGCTTAGATTTCTGATGTGGGGTTCTTTCAATTGTTCTTGTTTGGACTTTAGCTTCATTTGTTCTCTTGAATTTCTCCCTCTACAAGATAAGAAGATTGAGTCTTTTTATCTTCTATTGATTTGTAGGATGGTAGATTGTTGTTATCTTCATGAAAGGTTTTATCTTTTGGAGATGAGTGCAATGTTTGTTAATAGAATTGTCTTCCATTGTATCAAATTCTTGAATTTTGCTTATCTTTCTTATGTGGAGTTCTTTCATTTCTAGAAGAATTTGGATGTAGAGGATTCAAAGATCTAAACTTTTAGAACTGAGCATCAAAATTTCCCCTTTTTATTGTGTTGTTATCTTCATAAAGGTTAAATCTATGTTTGTTAATGGAAGGGTCAATTCTTGAATTTCCTTATGTTGAGTTCTTTATATTATGTTATTGTTTGGCCCTTAGCTTCATTTACTCTCTTGAATTTCTCCACCTCAGATATCAATTTGAAGAGTCTGAGTGTTGAGGAATCAAAGATCCAATAATTTGTAAGTAACAGAAGTGTCTCTCATTGTGTCAAATTCTTGATTATTTTTTTTGTTTTTCTTATGTGGGGTTGTTCTTGTTTGACTATATATAAGCTTCATTCACACTCTTGATTTCTAGAAGAATTTGTACTTAATTTCTTAAATATATCTCACATTTGTAAAATTCTTGATAGATTGTTGATTATAAGGAGATTTGCTTTCAAAGTTGATAAGTACCACATTTCTTAATTTGGTTTTGTAGTATCCTAATTATGTATCTGTTTTTTCTCCTTTTGTAGCTTACTAGAAGCTATTGATCTTATCCTACAAGGAGCTCAAAACCTTGTGGTTCCTATAGAGACTAGATTTAGTGGTAGCTCAAGAAGGAAATTGCTGCAGAAATCTTCATCAACAAGGGGTTGTACTCTCCACAATGGCCGTGAATTCTGTTGGCTAACTCAAGAAGATGTTATTAGATATTTCCTTAGCTCAATTGGTTTCTTTTCACCCCTTCCAACAGCTTCAATCGACGTCCTTGGCATCATTAGCACGGAGTTTTTATCCATCGGGTATCACTCGAGTGCATCATTGGCCACTGAGGCCATTTCTCGATCCCTCGTGGATCAGACATCCGTGGCGATTGTAGATGAGGATGGTGTCTTGATAGGAGAGATATCTCCTTTCACGCTCGCTTGTTGTGGTGAGACTGTGGCTGCAGCCATCACGACCCTCACAGCCGGTGAACTCCTGGCCTACATTGATTGTGGAGGGCCACCGGAGGATATTGTGAGGGTCGTGAAGGAGAGATTGAAGGAAAGGAATCTTGAAGGAATGTTGGAGGAATTCGAGATTGATCCCTCGGATATCTCCTCCAACTCATCGTTATCCGATGAGGAGTTCCCTTCCCCTACCTCCTCAAGGTCATCAGGGGGAAGGTACAATAAGTCTAGTAGCTATTCCGCGAGGATGGTTAGGAGGGCAGAGGCGATCGTGTGTTATCCGGGAAGCTCTCTCGTGGCCGTGATGGTTCAAGCGATCGCGCATCGCGTAAACTATGTGTGGGTGATTGAAGAGGATTGTAGTGTTGTGGGGATTGTGACATTTGCTAACATGTTAGAAGTTTTTAGAGATCAATTGGAGTCAATGATGTTGGGACATTTTGATTAATAGTTCTTCATAAATCTTTTATGATGAGGCAAGTATGATCTTGTGAATATGAGAATGTACTTCTCTTTTTCTTATTTTTTTGGCCACTTGTTTATTAACTTTGTAAATTTTTGGTACTTTTTTGTTTGATTTCACTATTTTTGTATCAATATTCTGTTTTAGGAATATAAAAGTATTGTTTTTTGAGTTTTGTGTTCATTGTAACTTTGTGAAATTGTTTCTTTTTGAGTTTTGGAATATGAAATATTGCTTTTTTGTACTATGTATTAGTTAGGTGTATAAAGAGCAAGAGATGTGGACATGTAGCAATAAATAAAGGAACCCTACATCAGCATATCTTTGGGGGTAGGGGTGGGTGGAGGGTGGGTCATCATCTAAATGTCTCTGTCTATTATTAGGACAAATAAATACTTCCTTTGATTTGTTTAGTTTGTTTAGTGGGTTTGATTTTACACGGAGTTTAAGAAAAAAAAAAATCTAATTTTAAATTAAAAATTAGCAAAATGTTACAAAATATCTTTTGATTTTGTGATTTTAAGGTTTGAAACATGTCACGAGGAAGTTGAAATTAAATAGTTATCAAAAAGAAAAGAGACATTGTTTTAGTGAATTAAAAAAATGGGTAAGACAATCAAATTAAAACGAAGGGAGTTCATAATTATCTGATATTCGAAATTTAGTATTTACGTACCCTCAATAGTGATTTCTTATTGAAGAACTAATTTAAATAATTGTTTGCCTATCATTTAAATTAAAAAATAATCGACGAATATATATATATATATATATATATATATATATATATTAAAAAATAAACAAAGAGTTCGACTAACTATTTATATATAAAGATCCTTTCCTTATTTTCAAATCTCTAACTTAAAATTTTAACTAAAATTTTAATTATGAGTGGAGTGATTTCATTGTCCATCCCACCAAATCCATTAATAATGGACAAGTAAGAATTAGTAAATAATAAGCTAAACACATCTCTAGGAGGTTAATCAATTATTAAGTAAGTGCAAGTAGGAAATTCTTAATTGAGCATTTTTCTACATTGATAGGAAATATTTACTTTATTCAATTCTTGAAAAGTGATCTAAAAAGTGAATAGTGCATGAATATTTTGTTATCTTTCAATGTCATTAACATCATTTTCACTTAATTGGCTTACATTAAGAAATAAAGCAACTTAATTAACTAATCTTGAGATTATCTCTTCAAAAATTCTATAGACTTCCAATTCTATAGACAATTATGGGGTAGCAAATTTGTACCTATTTAATTATTTATGTTCCAATGTTGCATAATATTTAAGTCATGCTTAATACATAGTCAGTCTTTTAAATTTATTTGAATATTTTATTTAAATATTCGAACTAAGTTATGTTTCAATCGAACATATCAATTCCTAATATAGGGTTCTAATCTATACTCGTATTTTCATTCATTTATCAGATAGTTAAGCTAATCTCTTCTCCTTTAATTATATATCTATCAACCTCAAATAGAAAATATTTAGGCGAACGCGTTTAATTAAATGAAGTGATATATTTTTGGTGTTTTAAAGATAAGATTTGATATATTGGCACTTTTTCCCCTTTTTTGAAAGTTTTGATGCATCTTTATATGTCATAGATCCAACACATCATTGTTTGTAATTTATTAGGACTATACTTTTCTTTCTATTTTAAATATTAGTCCTTTTATTTAAATATTTTATCTCAAAATATTTTATCTTTTAGAAGAAAAAAAAGTACAAGTGTACTGTTAAACATAACGTGGAATTACACCACAATGTTACCAAACAAAAACTAACATCAAATCAAAATCATAATTAGTTAGATCAAAGAAGTGTTTAATTAAAAACAAAAATGTAATTATTTTGATTTTAATTAGTCTTGAAGTGTTTCTCTTCTAAAAAAAATTAAAAATTTATAATTCTAAAAATATAACAGGTTCAATGTTAAAATTCTTACAAATTAAACTCATAATAAAGTTAAAATTTTGAATCAGATTTTTTTTTTTTGTTTAAAAATAGATAAATGGTATATTAAACGAATACTTTTATGACTAAAGTTAGTATATATACATATATTTTGTATAAATAAAATAGAATCTTTAATTTAAACAATAAATCAAATTAATTTCGAGTCCACGGATTATATTATGTGTCTTTAAAAAATATAATCCCCTTATTATTGCTGAAAGAATCAGATTAATTCTTTTCAAAATAAAATAGAATAAACTATCATTAAATAATAAAAACATCGGAAAAACTCAAAGTATTTATAGCAATGGATTTAGAAAATTTAATGTCTTTTCCACAAAATAATAATGCCTTTATGAGAAAACATAGGCGTGAAAAATAAATTATTTATTTTCTATTTTCCAATTTAAAAGGGGATAATTAATATGTTACACTTTTCTCAGTTCCTCCTCACGCCTTACGTGCTTAAAGCAATAAGTAATTATGTTTTTGCTTTTAGTAAAGGCATATGATTAGCTCAACCTTAAACTATTTTTATACTTTTCTCCAAAGTTGTGACACTTTTTTAATTAATAGTACAAACTTTATTATTAAAGATTAATTTTTAAATTTGTCTCAACTTATAATAAGGGGAAAAATAATAATTCTCTTTTAGTCAAAATATATATATATATATATATATTATTAATATTCAGAATTCATAAATTTAAAATTATAATTCGTTACTATCAATAGTTAAGAAATTAAATCTAAGATCCTTGAAATTGAATTTTCTTAAACCCAAGAAACTTCTAATATCCAAGCCCAGAGCAGGTAAACCCCCATTTTGTCAATTTTCGTATGCTACAGTCCATGAATTTTTGGTGATCCGGAATTCCGGCGTGTTTTTGGCCGAAATTTTTCATGGACGTCCGTTAAGATCTTAGTAATGGAGTCAGTTGGTCCCAACGGGCAAACGAGCCCATTTTCAAGTTCAAACGAACCCCAGAGCTGGTAAACCCCCATTTTGTCGATTTTCGTGTGCTATAAGTCCATGGATTTTTGGTGATCCGAAATTCCGGCGTGTTTTTGGCCGAAATTTTTCATAGACGTCCGATAAGACCTTAGTAATGGAGCCAGTTGGTCCCGACGGGAAAACAGACCCATTTGCAAGTTCAAACGAGCCCCAGAGCAGGTAAACCCCCATTTTGCCAATTTTTGTGTGCTATAGTCCACAAATTTTTGGTGATCCGGAATTTCGGCGTGTTTTTGGCCGAAATTTTTCATGGACGTCCGTTAAGACCTTAGTAATGGAGCCAGTTGGTCCCAACGGGCAAACGGGCCCATTTCCAAGTTCAACCGAGCCCCAGAGCAGGTAAACCCCTATTTTACCGATTTTCATGTGCTATAGTCCATGTATTTTTGTGATCCGAAATTCCGGCGTGTTTTTGGCCAAAAATTTTCATGGCCGCCCGTTAAGACCTTAGTAATAGAGCCAGTTGGTCCCGACGGGCAAACAGGCCCATTTTCAAGTTCAAATGAGCCCAGAGCAGGTAAATCCACATTTTACCGATTTTCGTGTGTTATAGTCCCTAGATTTTTTGGTGATCCGGAATTTCGGTGTGTTTTTGGCCGAAACTTTTCATGGACGACCGTTAAGAACTTAGTAATAGAGCAAGTTGGTCCCGACGGGCAAACAAGCACATTTTAAAGTTCAAACGAGCACCAGCGCAGGTAAACCCCCATTTTGCAGATTTTTCGTGTGCTATAGTCCATAGATTTTTGGTGATCCGGAATTCCAGCGTGTTTTTGAAAGAAATTTTTCATGGACGTTTGTTAAGACCTTAGTAATGGAGTCAGTTGGTCCCGACGGGCAAACGGGTCCATTTCCAAGTTCTAACGAGCCCAGAGCAGGTAAACTCCCATTTTGCCAATTTTCGTGTGTTATAGTCCCTGAATTTTTTTTATCCAGAATTTCAACGTGGTTTTGGCCGAAATTTTTAATGGACGTCCGATAAGACCTGAGTAATGGAGCCAGTTGGTCCTGACAGGCAAACAGGCCCATTTTCAAGTTCAAACAATCCCTATAGTAGGCAAACCATAATTTTACCGATTTTTTGTGTGCTATAGTCCATGGATTTTTGGTGATCCGGAATTCTGACCTTTTTTTGACTGAAATTTTTCATGGACGTCCGTTAAGACCTTAATAATGGAGCCAGTTGGTCCCGTAAGGCAAACGAGCCCATTTTCAAGTTTAAACGAGCCAGAGCAGGTAAACCCCCATTTTACCTATTTTCGTGTGCTATACTACAATGGATTTTTGGTGATCCTAATTCAAGCGTCTTTTTGGCCAAAAAATTTCATGGACGTCCGTGAGAACCTTAGTAATGTAGCTAGTTGGTCCAGATGGGCAAACAGACCCATTTTCAAGTTTACACGAGCCGCAGAGCAGGTAAACCCCCATTTTACCGATTTTCGTGTTCTATAGTTCATGGATTTTTGGTAAACCGGAATTCCGACATGTTTTTGGCCTAAAGTTTTCATGGACGTCCGTTAAGACCTTAGTTATGGAGCCAATTGGTCCCGACGGGCAAACGGGCCCATATTAAAGTTCAAAGGAGCTCCAAAGCAGGTAAACTCCAATTTTTGCCGATTTTCGTGTGCTATAGTCCATGGATTTGATCCAAAATTCTGGCATGTTTTTGGCTTAAAATTTTTCATAGACGTCCATTAAGACCTTAGTAATGAAGCTAGTTGGTTTCGACGGGAAAACAGGCCCATTTTCAAGTTCAAACGAGCCCCAGAGAAGGTAAACCCTCATTTTATCAATTTTCGTGTGCTATAATCCATAGATATTTGGTGATTCGGAATTCCGACGGGTTTTTGGCCGAATTTTTTCATGGACGTTCGTTAAGACCTTAGTAATGGAGCTAGTTGGTCCCGACAGGCAAACGGGCCCATTTTCAAGTACAAATGAGCCCAGAGCAAGTAAACCCCCATTTTGTCGATTTCCGTATGCTATAGTGCATGGATTTTTAGTGATCTGAAATTCTGGCGTGTTTTTGGCCAAAATTTTTCATAGACGTCCGTTAAGACCTTAATAATGGAGCCAGTTGGTCCCGACGGACAAACGAGCCCATTTTCAAGTTCAAACGAGCCCTAGAGCAGGTAAACCTCCATTTTAACGATTTTGTGTGCTATAGTCCATGGATTTTTGGTGATCCAAAATTTCGGCGTGTTTTTGGTTGAAATTTTTCAGAGACGTCTATTAAGACCTTAGTAATGGATCCAGTTGGTCCCGACGGGCAAACTAGCCCATTTTCAAGTTCAAACTAGCTCAGAGCAGGTAAACCCCCAATTTGTCGATTTTCGTGTGCTATAGTCCATGAATTTTTAGTGATCGGGAATTCGGGCGTGTTTTTGGCCGAAATTTTTCATGGACATCCGTTAAGACCTTAGTAATGGATACATTTGGTTCCGACGGGCAAACAAGCCTATTTTCAAATTCAAACGAGCCCCAGAGCAGGTAAACCCCTATTTTGTCAATTTTCGTGTGCTATAGTCCATGAATTTTTGGTGATCCGGAATTCCAATGTGTTTTTGGCCAAAAATTTTTATGTAGTCCGTTAAGACCTTAGTAATGGAGCTAATTGGTCCCGACGAGCAAACGGGTCCATTTTCAAGTTCAAACAAGCCAGAGCAGGTAAACCCATATTTTGACAATTTTCGTGTGCTATAGTCCATGGATTTTTGGTGATCCAAAATTCCGGCGTGTCTTTAGCCGAAATTTTTCATAGACGTCCGTTAATACCTTAGTATTGGAGCCAGTTTGTCCCGACGGGAAAACAGAGCCCCAGAGGAGGTAAACCCCCATTTTACTGATCTAGAATTCTGACATGTTTTTGGCCGATCCAGAATTCTTGGTGATCCAGAATTCCGAAGTGTTTTTGGCTGAAATTTCTTATGGACGTCCATTAAGACCTTAGTAATGGAGCCAGTTGGTCTCGACGGGTAAACGGGCCTATTTTAAAGTTCAAACGAGCCCAGAGCAGGTAAACCCCTATTTTACCGATTTTCGTGTGTTATAGTCCATTGATTTTTATTGATCCAGAATTCCGGTGTGTTTTTGGCTGAAATTTTTCATGGATGTCTGTTAAGACCATAGTAATGGAGCAGTTGGTCCCGACGCACATACGGACCCATTTTCAAGTTCAAACAAGCCCAGAGCAGGTAAACCCCCATTTTGCCAATTTTCGTGTGCATAATCCATGAATTTTTGGTGATCTGTAATTCCAATGTGTTTTTGGCCTAAAATTTTCATGGACGTCCGTTAAGACCTTAGTAATGGAGCCAGTTGGTCCCGACGGGAAAACGGGCCCATTTTCAAGTTCAAACGAGCCCCAGAGCAGGTAAACCCTCATTTTACTGATTTTCGTATGTTATACTCCATGGATTTTTGGTGATCCGAAATTCCGGCGTGTTTTTGGCTAAAATTTTTCATGGACGTCCGTTAAGACCTTAGTACTGGAGCCAGTTGGTCCCAACGGGTAAACAGATCCATTTTCAAGTTCAAACGAGCCCCAGAGCAGGTAAACTTCATTTTGCTGATTTTTGTGTGCTATAGTCCATGGATTTATGGTGATCCAGACTTCCAGCGTGTTTTTGACCGAAATTTTTCATAGACGTTTGTTAAGACCTTAATAATGGAGCCAGTTTGTCCCGACGGGCAAACAGACCCATTTTCAAGTTCAAATGAGCCCAGAGTAAGTAACCCTTCATTTTATCGATTTTCGTGTGCTATAGTCCATAAATTTTTGGTGATCCAAAATTCCGGCGTGATTTTGGCCGAAATTTTTTCATGGACGTCC
Organism: Solanum etuberosum; assembly: GCA_029582245.1. NCBI lineage: Eukaryota > Viridiplantae > Streptophyta > Magnoliopsida > Solanales > Solanaceae > Solanum > Solanum etuberosum. The sequence continues at coordinate 29,586 of JAJONR010002938.1, forward strand.
TTTAATACCTTAGTAATGGAGCTAGTTAGTCCCAACGGGCAAACGGGCCTATTTTCAAGTTCAAACGAGCCACAGGGTAGGTAAACCCCCATTTTGCCGATTTTCGTGTGTAGTCCATTTATTTTTGGTGATTCAGAATTCCAATGTGATTTTGGCCAAAATTTTTCTTGGACGTCCGTTAAGACCTTAGTAATGGAGTCAGTTGGTCTCGATGGGCAAACGAACCCATTTTTAAGTTCAAACGAGCCCCAGAGCACATAAACCCCCATTTTGCCACATTTCGTTTGCTATAGTCCATGGATTTTTGGTGATCCGAAATTTCGGTGTGTTTTTGGCTGAAATATTTCATGGACGTCTGTTAAGACCTTAGTAATGGAGCCAGTTAGTCTCGGCTGGAAAAGGGACCCATTTTCAAGTTCAAAGAAGCCCAGAGCAGGTAAACCCCCATTTTGCTGATTTTCATGTGCTATAGTCCAAGGATTTTTTGTGATCCGAAATTCCAACGTGATTTTGGCCAAATTTTTTATGGACGTGAATTAAGACCTTAGTAATGGAGCTAGTTGGTCCCGATGGGAAAACGGACCCATATTCAAGTTCAAACGAGCAAAGAGAAGGTAAACCCCCATTTTGTAGGTTTTCGTGTGCTATAGTCCATGGATTTTTGGCAATCCAGAATTCTGGCGTGATTTTGGCAGAAATTTTTCATGGACGTCCGTTAAGACCTTAGTAATGGAGCCAGTTGGTCCCGACGGGCAAGCATGCCCATTTTCAAGTTCAAACGAGCCCAGAGCAGGTAAACCCCCATTTTGCCGATTTTTGTGTGCATAGTCCATGGATTTTTGGTGATCCGGAATTCTGGCGTGTTTTTTGCCAAAAATTTTCATGGACGTCCGTTAAGACCTTAGTTATGGAGCCAATTGGTCCCGAGGGGAAAACGGGCCAATTTTCAAGTTCAAACGAGCCCCAGGGCAGAAAAACCTTTTTTTGCCGATTTTCGTGTGATATAGTCCATGAATTTTTGGTGATCCAGAATTACGGCATGTTTTGGCCGAAAGTTTTCATGGACGTCCGTTAAGACCTTAGTGATGGAGCCAGTTGGTCCCGAGGGGCAAACGTGCCCATTTTCAAGTTCAAACGAGCCCCAGAGCAGGGAAACCCCTTTTTTGTCGATTTTCGTGTGATATAGTCCATGAATTTTTGGTGATCCGAAATTTCGACATGTTTTTGGCTGAAATTTTTCATGGACGTCCGTTAAGACCTTAGTAATGGAGCCAGTTTGTCCCGACGGCCAAACGGGCCCATTTTCAAGTTCAAATGAGCCCAGAGTAGGGAAACCCCCCCCCCCCCCATTTTGCCGATTTTCGTGTGCTATAGTCCATGGATTTTTGGTGATCCAGAATTCCGACGTGTTTTTGGACGAAATTTTTCATGGACGTCCGTTAAGACCTTAGTAATGGAGCGAGTTTGTCCCAACGGGCAAACAGACCCATTTTTAAATTCAAACGAGCCTAGGGCAGGTAATCCCCCATTTTACTAATTTTCGTATACTATAGTCCATGGATTTTTGGTGATCCGTTATTCCAGCGTGTTTTTGGCCGAAACTTTTTATGGACGTCCGGTAAGACCTTAGTAACGGAGCCAAGTTGTCTCGACGGGCAAACAAGCCCATTTTCAAGTACAAACGAGCCCCAGAGTAGGTAAACCCCCATTTTGCCTATTTTCGTGTGCTATTGTCCATAGATATTTGGTGATCCGGAATTCAGGCGTGTTTTTGGCCGAAAGTTTTCATGGACATATGTTAAGACCTTAGTAATGGAGTCAGTTGGTCCCGACGGCCAAATGGGCCCATTTTAAAGTTCAAACGAGCCCCAGAGATGGTAAACTCCCATTTTACCGATTTTCGTATGCTATAGTCCATGGATTTTTGGTGATCTGGAATTCTGGCGCGTTTTTGGCCGAACGTTTTCATGGACGTCCGTTAAGACCTTAGTAATGGAGCCAGTTGGTCCCGTCGGGCAAACGAGTCCATTTTCAAGTTCAAACGAGCCTAGAGAAGGTAAACCCCCATTTTGCGGATTTTCGTTTTCTATAGTCCATGGATTTTAGGTGATTCGTAATTCCAGTGTGTTTTTGGCCGAAATTTTTCATGGACGTCAGTTATGACCTTAGTAATGGAGTCAGTTTGTCCCGACGGGTAAACGAGCCCATTTTCAAGATCAAACGAGCCTAAGAATAGGTAAACCCCCATTTTACCGATTTTCGTGTGTCCATGGATTTTTGGTGATCCGGAATTCCGGCATGTTTTTGGCCAAAAATTTTCATGGACGTCCGTTAAGACCTTAGTAATGGAGTCAGTTAGTCCCAACAGGCAAACGAGCCCATTTTCAAGTTCAAATGAGCCCCAGAGCAGGTAAACCCCCATTTTACCGATTTTCGTGTGCTATAGTCCGTGGATTTATTCATAAAAATAAATATTTAAGTGATAAAATTAAATCTATTTTTCCCCAATAACTAAAGAACGGGAAAACCCATGATAGTTTTCACTAAGGCGGGCCAAATAAGGGCGAAGGGGTTCAAATCGAAAAATTATATTATATAAATATATTCATTTTTTTAATTCTATATTATATATATATTCATTTTTTTTAATTCTATCTTTATTTTCTCTTAATAAAAATTATAATTCTATCTTTATTTTCTCTTAATAAAAATTCTTACTCCCTATTTGCTTTCACCTAGTTGGTACATGACTTGAACAGAGAAACCCACTAATTTATTAATTATTAGTGGCTATTACTGAAACTTGGAATAGGGATTAGTATCTTGCTTTGTATAATAATTAATTAGTTCAATTATATTATAATAATAAGAAGCAAATCAATAATATGGTTTAATTAAAGCAAGATTTGACATTCTGTCTTCTTGAAACTTTTCAGAGAGATGCACATAAAGATGAATTATTAATAAATGAACTTCCAATAAAATTGGCTTCCCTTTGGATATGCAATATAAAATTACAATTTGAAACTAGATTACTTTAAAGTTAAAGTTTTGTTTGAACATATAATTTAAATATTTTAAGTTAGTTTTCTCACGAACATGAAAATTCCATGTGAAAACTATTTAAAAAAAGTCAAATTTCTTATACAATCTTACTAATTGACTAAATCATAGTTCATAAATAAGATATCGAATATCATAAGGCATCATATAGATAAATATCATATATCTATGTTCATTTTTATAAATAAGTGTTTACGATTTCAAACTTCTAAATACACATAATTTTATAAAGATCTACTATTCAACACTAACATTAACTAGTTATTCTTTAATGTAATCCTTTCATATGATATATACAGTCTCTTCACATTGAGCATGGTTTTTTTTTTTTGGCAAAATTTAAAATAATGAGTTTTTTTTAAATAAAATATAAACTTATGAATCAAATTTTATACTGGTAAGAAATTAACATCACGATTTGAAATCTCAAATCATATTATTTATTTTTTAAAAAAATTTGAGATTTAAAATTATGATTCTAAATTACATATCCAAATATTTATTTGAAATCATAATTTTAATTCATGACTTTATATTGCATATCCAAATACAAATTTAATCTCCTTTTTTGCCATGTTTTTTGAAAAAAAAAAATATTTTCCCTATGTTTATCTGTATGTACAAGACTTTAGTGGTAGGCAATATTTTGACTCTGGTAGTGGTAGGTGTTTTAAGAAATTTACAAAAAAAAAAATGTGGTGCAATAATAACTACTTAATTCTAAATTACAAGTTTTAACTTTAAGCTTGAAATATAAAATTGTCTTTAATAAAATATGTTTATTATAAAATAAGATTTTAATTAATCCAACTTTAAAATAAATATCAAATATTGAATTAAAAACAACCACAAAAATATTTAAGGATACTACTAAAAGTTATGTTTCTTGGCCCTAAAAACTTCAAAAAAGTGATGTTGATCATGTAGAGATAATGGGTATCGTTTATTTGGTCATTATTAATGGATTCAGTGTGAGCTCAAACGTAATCAATGTCATATTTTAAAAAATTCATTTACTAATACATACGAAAAATTGAGATAATCCTAAATTTCTGTTTCATGACATTGAAACTCAAAAAAGGTGATGTCAGTCTTGTATAAGCAATGAATATCGATCATTTGACGTTATGAATGAATCCACAAAACTTGAAGTGAAACGAAATCAGTCAGCTATAATTCATAAAATTCACGTCAATGCTCTTCCATTCTGAATATAAAGTCACTTTTGATGTAAAAAATATATTTTATCCTCCAAAATAAAATTTTCAAATATAAATTAAAATTAGTCAAACTCTAAAACAAATCTCGAAAAATAAGGAAAAACAAAAAAAAAATGTGTTTTAAGAGATTAGTTAAGATTTGACTATCTATTAATTTACATTTTAGCAGTTCAAATGAGGATACATCTCTCTTGGGATTTGTGCAGATGGGTAAGCACTGAGTTATTGGTACCAGGAGATCATTTGTGATATGATTGTGATTCTGAAATAACTTTTGGATTAAAATTTTGTTTACATTATTTTTCTTCGCACGTGAGTTTTTAATATTATGGATCTTATCATAATTTTCTTCACGTGAGTTTTCCAATATTATAAATTTTATCATAATTTGAACTTTCAAATACATATATATGGCACATGTAATCGAACACATTATATTTAAGTGAATTTATATGTATCTGACTTTTTCGCTCGCCTCTATTCCTATGTATTAGTATTTCAGAATATATTTGATATTCCAGATACATGTATCTAGTGTAATTCGCATGTATCTAGAATATATAGACTTTATTGCTCGCCCCCCTCCTTTTCTCACTCACCTCTCACCCTACTTCAATGTAATTAGTGCAAAAATACATATATCTAAGAGTATTTGACTTAAAACTAATATGAACTTATTAATAATAAGACAATATATAATTATTTCGAACTTCATATACAAATAGGTACTAACTATTTAACTTATTCAGCGAGACTTGGATAAATGGAAAAAAATCAACTAGTATTTTGTCAGTGATAAAATTTAAACTTTGATTTTCGAAGTTAAAAGGCTAGCTCCTGTCTTCCACATTTGAAGTGGAAGGTTCAAATTAACCCTATCAATAGCATAGCGTCCCTTCCCCTTTCTCCCTCCTCCACCTCCTAATATAAATTTCGATCTCCAAAGTTTACACCCACTTCATTAACTAGTAAATCACACCTAAGGGGCTTTACTACATGAAACAACAGAGATGACATGAGTATAATTTGGCATTCATACAAACCAATATGGTCACTTGTTCAGTTTGTACATTTGGTCATTCTCAAATTACAACAATAAAATATGAGATACACAACAACAATTGTACATTCAAAGTACACCTCAAACAAGGTCTTAAAAAAGTGGTAAAAGTACAAATTTCACATACAAATTTCAAATAAATAATCATACACCCACAGGCCTCATTCAGGAATCAAGATTCAAACAGGCTAATGCTCTACAATTCTCTCCTTAAGGTACTTCAAAACGCCTTTTGTTCCTCGATCCAAAATGGCCCTTCGAATGCTATGAGGTTTAAAAGGGAAAAATAATCAATACTTGAAGAATAAATTTTCTTAATATGATGATAATGCTGGACTAATTGCACTGTCTAAGGATATGACCAAGTAGTTCACCAAGTAAGTTGAGAACAATGAGGTCTTCGATTTAATTCACAATGAGTATAAAATACTTCCCGTGACAAAGTTATCTGATATTTGTACTTGTCAAAGGCACGGACACCACATTTATTTTTAAGATTAAGAAATCGATGAATTCATTATTGAATAAAGGGAAAAGGCTCAAATATGCCATCGAACTTTGACAAAAGGTTCATCTATGCCATCTGTTAAAATTTTTGTTCATCTATGTCATTTCCGTTTGAGAAAAGATTCATTCATGCCATTATTTGTTAACTGAAATAGCATAAATGAGTCAAACTTTTAACTGATGCATAGATGAATTTATTCTCAAACTTCGATGGCATATCTGAACCTTTTCCCTTTATAAAAAATGATTTAATTAATAACGTGACTGAATCATAATTGACCACGTGTAAAAAAGATTTTGCAAAATGAAAACTGTTTTTAGTTTACAAATAATGGTATGAATGAACCTTTTCTCAAACAAAAATGGAATAAATGAATTAACCTTTTAACGGATGACCTTCAAAGTTTAATGACATATTTAAGCTTTTTCCCTCGAATAAAATGATGATAAACATGAAAAGGCATAGAGGAAGAAAACACACAACAAAGTTAAACATGAGCAGAAAAGTTTTATAGAGAATGAAGTTAACATTGAAAGAAATATACTTTCATACTGACACTCAGACTCCACTGAAGCGGTTGATGGGAATATGCAGGACAGTATTTTTGTCTGCTTGCTTTCTTATTTCTGCATTAGTTGTCATACTAGACCGACTCAGTTTACGTGTTCAAACGGGTCATTTGGAAATGTACCTATTTTGGAGTGGCATTTAATTGTTACCTCTACCATTGATAGTTTTTAATTTTTGTTCTTCATGAAGTAATAAAAAATGGTTGAAAATACTAATATAATAAAAGTTATGTCGTTTAATTTCTATAGAACTTATATATTAGGGGTATAAGTTTAATTCATAACCTAATTTCTATAAAACTTATGTCGATATTTTGGAATGTTAAGTCTTTAGAAGTTCATAACCTACAAGTTATGCCTCACAAGACAATTTAATTCCTACAAAACTTATGCTCAATAAAGGCATAAGTTCAGTTTCAAAACTTACTGATTTCTAAATTTTTGTTTTGTAAATTAGATATTAACACAATTTATGTCGGACAAGACAAGAGTTCTCTAAATTTATGCCTTGTGAAATTAGGTCATAAGAATACTTTGACCCATAAATTTTCATTAAATGCAAATTGAAGCAAAAATTAAATTCAAATAGAAGACAGAATAACCAAAAGAAAAACTAAAAGGAATTAGATTCACCTTCTGAGCGGGTTTCCCTCCAGTTTTAACACCTGCAGACTAGGTTCAAGCAAACCCTACAAAACCATTTTTTTGAAAAAGTTAGTACATATAACACCATCAAATTTTAAAACATGCAGATAAGATCTGTTAGAATTGGGACATGCATGTCTAGACCAGAAATAATAGCAACACTGGTTTCTTCACTAGTTACCTACAATAATGGCATTCGGGCCATGCGAAAAATACTAGGATGTGTTTTTTTGACCGTTAGGCCACACCTTTGGTGCTAAATGTACTATAACTTCACGAATTTGATTGATAAAATACTTGCAAATCAGGAAGTTCATATTGTAGATTCAGATAAAACCTTGGTTATAAAGAAATAAGGCTTACAAAAATGAATATTGTGCTAAATCTTCATCTCAGTATGCATATAGCAAGATCTTCAAAAGGCTTACACGTTGTCTATTGACTCAAATTATAACTTCTTCAGTTGCAAATCTTAAACTTACCAATTCTGGTGGAAGTGAAGAAATATTATTGTCTGATAAGTCGAGTTCAGCGAGAGATGTCAAGTTTTCGATACCCTGTAGACAAATGATACCATATATTAAACCAAGGTTTCAGTAGGATACATAACTCTGTTTGCTGATAAAAATACAAATTTACCTGTGGAATTGATTGAAGGGAATTTTGGCTCAAATCAAGAATTTGTAACTGCTTTAAGTTGATTATATCACTTGGGAAAACAGATATTCGCATCCTTCTGCTCAACCAAGTACCAAACATATGTCAAGTCTAAAATTTAAAAAGTACCATCATTATGAGTATTGTTAACAGACCTCAGATAAAGCTCTCGCAACTCTGGTAGGCAAGAAAATGCAGGATGCTCTGGTAAAGAACCAATATTGCCACTCAGATCCAGAACCTGAAGCTTGGATACAGCTTGAAAGGCGGAGGATGGTATCTATAATCATGGGAAAAAGAAGAATTAAAACAATCTGACATAGAAAATATGATAAAAAGGAAAAAATGGAAAAAGACTAGAACTTTCTCCATTTACTTGTTTTTGCTGACAAAATTGATGATAGTTTTCTCTACTAACCCCTTTCCATATTTTCAGGTGGTGACAAACTTAATGGTGTTTTCTCCACTGGGCATCTATGAATTTAGTCATTTGGCCCTTAACATATGACAGTCATATTTAATCTAGAGAGTTCTATACTCCAATCAACAGACAACTTCTTCCCCTATATAACGAGACACTTCCCCACTATGAGATGCTTATAAATTAAACAAGGAGCAAATTCATCACTCACAAATCGTCTAGAAACCAAATTTCACCCATTCAATGCTTTTCTCGACCAGAAACAATCAAACAAACTTCTTAATCCCATATGCAAGTTCACAAATTCTTTCCCATAAATAGGTTGTTAGAAGTCATCTTACCAGCCTATTTTCCCACAAATAGACTGTGTGAGATCATTAAGCTTTGAACAACTAGTACATTTAAACATTCATGATGTCCCGAGCTAATCCTCTACTTTCCACCTGATAAGTTGTTTCTTGCTTCCCCTTTCTCATAAAGTTAACCACCATAGCACATGGATAACATATGATAGACTAGGCTGGTAGTCATAGTATTAACCATAAAGTTTCCATGGTATAATGATTCATTATCTAGAGCAGCGACAATTAATGCAAGTAAGAAGAAGACAAGACAACTTGTTCCCCCACCACCCCACAACAACATAACCAGTGTAGTCCTACAAGTGGGTAGAAGTTCCTAATCTCTCTCTCATAGGGCTGCCCTTCTGGGAAGGCCATCAATACTCAAAGCAAATTGATGATTTTTTAAAGGATTGTACTACCACATATAGCATTGCCTCGAAACTGCTCTTTCTAACGTACAAAATCTAATTTCAAGCCAAGTTTTTCTTTTTCTATTTCAATAATATTTACAAGGTTGAATTCCCCCATAAAAGCGTTGAAGAACTTCATAAGACAACGATGGAAAGCTGTATCAAAGAGTAGCCAGCTTATCACCATTATCTCATCATCCCTTTCACTCCATATCGTATGTGACTCATTAATTAGTCTTCCTCTATAAGGCCTATATAACTGGGAACATCAACAAATCTTCTGTTAATAGCACAAGATCGACCCAAAGTCATTTACCTGTCGGAGGGGATTATTGTCTAGCTTCAAACATGTAAGTGCAGGAAGAGATGTTAAGACTGAACCAGGCCAATCTTTTATCTTGTTTTTGGATAAAATAAGAGCCTGCACATATAAACAGATAAGTAATTAGCAACAGACAAGTCAATCCAACCAACCAACCTAAATATTTTATTTTTTCACGATATTATGGCAAACTAAATAAGCATGTCCTAGCAACTGGGAACTCCCAAAAGTTAAATTCACTCTTTTTATCTTTTCATGAAGCAAAGGACTATAACCTGCCATAAACAAGAATAAATCATGTAGAAATCCAGAAGATATGTGGGTTAAAGAGGGATGAAAAGAATCAGATACCTAACAAATGTAAGTTGACCACACACAAAGGCAGTTGAGTTACAATTCAACTACTGCATAATAACAACTATAACTCTACTAAATAAAATAAAAATATATGAAAAAGATCCTGCTTTCAGTGATATCTTCTATAACAATAATGATTGACCTTCATTTTTTTCTTTTTCCTTTGTCAATCAGGCTTGATCACCTTTTCAATGCAAACATAAGGGAACAGGAAAATAAATTGTTTTACCTCCAAGGAAATACAAGAGGAAAGTTCCAGAGGAAGTTCTTCGATTGAATTCCCTGAAAGATCACATTTTGAGATGTCATTTGACTTCCAGACATCTGAAGGGACAGCAGTCAAACCAAGTCCTCCTAAAGAAAGCTCCTGCAAATACAACTATTCATGATGATACGGTCACCAGAGAGGGAGAAGAAACAAATGGACTTTCCTATAGAATGTAGCATTACATGCAAAGGCACTTAGCATTCATTGCAGTTACCAAATTAAATTATTTTTAGACTATAGAGAAATACTAAACATCTTCGACTATCAAGTTCTGGCTTCAGGGTACAACACAAGCTTTTTGCACACTTTTGTTTCTAGCAGGCCTCTGAAAACAAACTTCTTGTCAGTTGTCCCTTGAACTAACAGAGGATTTTAATAGAAACTATATTGAAAAGCTAGACAGTAGAGGTCATAATATGAAATTTAACAAAAACGTAAGCTCTATAATTTGAATTTCCCCACTGCACAAATATTTTGGCTTTAAATGAAAAGAAGTTTGTAATAGTAACTAAACTGTTATTAGTCTCAGAGTTATTGCCTATATCGCACTTCCGCTGCCGCTGGTCCATTGAAAAGTATTAGAAACGAATGGACTGAAATTTTACCCAGGCCTGTATTTTCAGACTCATCAACTTGGATATGTAGACAACAAAAATCACCAATTGACAACATTTTGGAAGCAAATTTCATAGTAAGATTTAACTTTATTCATCTCCATTGGTGGTCTAACATCCAGCAGAAAAAATATAAGGACTGGGGATTTTACAACTATAAAGTTAGTGAATAACCTTTGAAGATAGGGACAACCTAGCTGCCTTGGCAACAACATCCTCTTTCCCGGGTGTAGAAGTTGCAGACTCTACATTTAGAGTAGTTGCATAAAGAAAACAAAAAATAGAAAGAACACCATTATTGAGCAATAGCACCATCTTACCTTCGTCAGTTGGAAGTCTACTTCGAAGAAATCTTAACAGAGCAGGTGTAGGTCCGTTTACCAAAGAACTGGAGAAATTTTTCAAGTTAAAAGGAATTTTGTATAAATTCAAGTACCGAGGAAACAAATAAAAGTACAATAAATGTGCCAAGATCTAATTTCAACCTCCGAAGTGTCCTAATTGGGTTGCCAACGAGCAGAAGCTTCCGCAAAGTTGTCATTAAGCCTAAGTTATGAAGTTGTAACCAAAATTAGCTCATATAAAAATAATACGTATAATAATAAAATAACATTATATTCTCTTGCACTCCTTAGAAAAAGCACCAAGAAATAAAGGACAAAGCAAAAAAATCATTTATGCTGGTACTATAACAAAAGTTACACTTGCCTATCAAAAAAAAAAAAGGACAGCAAAAATGACTGAGAACCAGAATACCAATGACACAGAGTCAAATAACATAGATAAATCAAAATACACTATTATTAATGAATTTAATAAAACGCTGGAAGTGAGCCTCTAATACAGCCTACCAATATCTGGAGGCAATCCAGACAATGAATTGTTCGATAAGTCCAGCATTGAAAGTTGCAATTTACATGCCTCCGCCGGGTACTCCTTCAACTGCAGACGAGAATAAACAACTTATTTCAACTGGAGAGTCAGTGACAAAATGATTTCACCAAGAGGAAACTGGTTAACACTATAGACCAAGTTACAACATCTGATTTTCAGGGCACTGCTATATCTTCAGAAAAAACATTTCAATGAAACATTTTGGCATAATTATGAGAATCTCCTAGTGATTTTCTTTTGTTAACCAGAAACTTTCGAGGCCAATGGCGCACAGCTTGAAACTCAGTGGATAATGGACCCGTCCATGCACCCTCCTCCATTTATATACTAAGAGAATCTGCTAATGAATTGAAGATGAAGAATAAGTAATCACCTGGTTTGAGTGGAGATCAAATATCCCCAACCTATTAAGTGCGCCTATCTCCACAGGTAATAAAGTAAGTGCATTATTCCTGTCAAAGTGGATAAACAAAAGAATGGGGCCGCGGTGGAGATGGAAAATGTGAATGTAACGAAATAGAATAATTTTATGCCTCTCAAAACCAAAGGAAACACAAGCATCAATGCCAGATATACCCGATATAAAACTCCAAAAGAGATGAGCAATCCTTTATTGAGGATGGGATCAATGAAATTCCTACCAAAGTTTAAATAAAGCGAGGAAACCAGGTTATGTTAACTAATATAAGATACACAATGCAAATTTTAGCATTATTTCAAGTGTTGCCACAACCACGAAAGAAGCTTGATGTACTCACTGTTCTGATGAAGGTCGAGGCGAATCAAGCGTGAAAGGCTTCCAATATTTTCTGGAATGCTATTGAGCAAGTTTTTTGCTGTAGAAGGTAATGTGAGGTAAATCCAGTTCCTTATTAAGAGTCAATTGACAGTACAGAGAAAATAGAATATTCAGAGTTTTTACATGCATTGAGTTCAGTAAGCATTCTGCAAGATGCAATCAAACTCTCAGGTAGGGTAGTTAACTTGTTTCCCTGGCATGAATATAACAAAATGTGAATTGTCAAGCATGACTTTCTGAGTGCAAAACTATAAGAAATCATCAAGCAGTAGTAAGACAATCAGGTTTTAGTACCTCGACATCCAACTTTGTTAATTTTGAACACTTCGCCAGATCTGCTGGCAAACTGGAAATGCTATTGTTCGATGCCTGATTGAAGGAACAGACAGAAGGAAAAAAACAAACTGGTATGAACAAATGGAGGAGAGAATTGGAGAATATCTGATAGTTGATGTTTTGATTAACATAAGAAAAGGTTGCTTCTTCGAGTCTCAACAAGTCTTCATGCTAATAAGACTTTTAAATGTACTAAACTCCCTCAATGAATCCTCCTCAATAATGAGAATAATTAGTATTTTTTTTGAGTCCACCTAAGTGAGCTTCATAAAGCATAGTCGGTCAAAGTCCAGAAAAAGGAATACGGTTGCAATAGGATAGCAGCTAGTGCAAAATTAGTCTAGATACTAGTATTCCTCTAAATTGAACCTGAATAGAACAAAATGGATATAGAGGATTCGTCTGGCTGACCCCAACTAATTTCAGATCAGACTTAGTTGATTGATTGATGTTGGGAAAAATGTTATTCAACTTATAGGCCATTTTGGACGAACAGGTGCAGCAAAATTGGATATGGGTCAACAAACTAATTATTTTCTATCTTATGATCACCACATTAAGAAACAAGCTCAAAGATTCGTAACAAGGGTTTTTTGAAAAGCATTTGAGCTTATTGTGCATGTGACATTCTGTCATGAAGTGAATATTCAATTTCCTGCACTCTTTATTGAATATCATCCCGTAAAATACTCAAATATTTGGCTATTACATGAAGAAATGGTCTGGATTATAAATGTGAAATGTGATGATCTCTTATGATCGCAATAAAATGCATCCTCCTTTGCAAGGAAGAAAAAGAAGTGCCCTTCAAAATTGTTCACCATCTCATAGCTTTCCATAATATCATGTCAAAAGCCCAATTATAATTTGAAAAGTGAACTTAAAATCATTTATCTTAGAATGACTAGGTATTTATGAAATACCAAGTCTTTCCAAGAGGTTATCGTTTGTATATATGGTTGCTCTTAATGTCTCTACTTTTTCGTATATTACTTGTATATGGGGATTTCCTCAACATAAATAAAATTATTTACCATTTTACCTTATTAGTTATTACCAAATTACGCATATAGTAAGATGCATACCACATTGATTAAACGTTTTTGAAATTCGAAGATCAATATTCGCTTATGAGGTTAAAAGGTCAAAATGTTACTTTTTCTTGTAGCAATTCTCATGTTAATCATGTGAATATTAGAAAAGTATCTCCTTGTAAGTAGGACATCAGATGGACATTTTCACAGATGCCATTCCAACAGTAGACATTCAAAATTTAAGGTGGCGAATAATTCACTAAGATATGCCAAATAACTGCTGTCTAGCGTCTAAATATCAAGATAAACAGTTCAGCATTTTAATCAGAACCATCTTTTCTTAATGTAGTAACAGATCATCAGAAAGATGAGGTGCTACCTTGAGGTCTGATAACTCCACACATCTTCCAAGGGAGTTAGGGAGATCATTTAGTTGGTTGTTTGAACAATCAAGCCTGGAGTCAGTACACAGATATTTAATAAGCTGGTAGTGTGTCAAATGTTATTTAATACAGTGGTGAAATGATCAAACCTACTTGACTAGAGAAGCTGCTGTTCCGATCTCTTCTGGAATGTTCACTATCAAGTTAAATGATACATCTAAGGACTTCAGCATATGAAGCCTAGCAGAATAAAAGAGAAGTCATAAAATCTCTGGATCAGCTTTCATGTAAGATGCTAAAAAAGAACCAGTCTAAAGTATTTCAAGATTGAAGAGGTAAAAAGGACATACTCTCCAATAGCAGCTGGAAGATGGGTTAGCTTGTTGTGACTAACATTTAGCACTGACAGTAGAGGTAAATTTCGAATGTCTTCCTGCAATGTTTCTATGTCATTATGAGCCAAAATCAGCTTCTGTAGCTCCACGGCCTAAAAATAGTTAAAGGCATAAATTTGCATTAGCAAATTTCAAGGAAATAAACCAGGTGCCTAATGAACTAAAAAGTATTACTAACGACAAACTCATATACCTCCCACCACTTCTCATCCTCACTGGCTGCATCCAAACTTTTGTATACGTCAATGGGCACCTCACTGTACATGAAGAAGCAAATCATTTTTCCTACTTTCTCTTATTGATCCAAATCAACCATTTACTATTTCTGTTACTAACAAGCGTTAAGATATTACATCTTGAATTTATTATCTTAAAAGCAGGTACACTAGTCGTTCAATCACCTTGCTGATACCTATATAAACGGAGAAAAGAAACATGAAATGTCTTGGCATAACGTAATTATCAAATACCAACACTTAACCTGTCATATGTATAAGATACTGCTCCCTTTGTTCCATTATTTATTTTACCATGTTGACTTATTAGACATTCCAAAACATCGTCCAATCCAATAATGAATATATTATAACCTTGCTTTCCATTGTTACCCTAAACATAAAATGTCATCGCACCAGTGTTTTGAGATTCTTTTATTCTGCATCATATCTTGTTACAGTCACTATGTTTATATTGTTTTCATAGAAGGGAGTGTAAAACTACTTACTCTTTGAGAAGTAACAAGAAACAACTAAACAGGGGTTTAATTGAAAATTGATTATCTTTAATTTCAGACATATATCAGTCCGTGTTCCCTTTTCTTGACTTTCAAAGATGAAAAAGATTATGGTATGGAGAATATCGAATTAAATTATGGTATGGAGAACATAGAATTTATAATCCCATATCCAACTGTATTGCTTTTGTCCCCATAGAGAACATGTTGGGCTCTCTAATAGTGCAACAGAACGGGGCGGATAGACTGTACAGCTTAGATCGGCTAAGATTGAATTGAACTGTCTTTGTTTAAGTGAATCCTTCCCGATTTATGTTTCTGCCCCCGAGGAAGACATTTTAATCGTTAAATGTTTTATTCCCCTATCGAACTGAATTAGGAATCAATAGAATGGAACTTTCAGAATGTTGTATGAGCATATCCTAGTATCTGTAGTCATTTCGCTGACCATATGGTAAGCTGATAAGGTTAGCCTTTTAAAAGTTAAGACAAACAGTGGTATCTGGATCCATGGCGGAGTTGTATTTTAGCTTTACATGTAATTCAAAGTGATTAAAGTTTGAAACTACCGAAAGCCAGTATTTCTGCTTTTGTACCAACAGATGATTTAAGGTTAATCACTAGCTTATGCCAACAAAACTAGGAAACCTCTCATCTGAACTTGAACAAACTACATTGACTTAAGGAAATCAAAGATATCAGTAATCCTTATGACAATTCATCAGAATAGAATGCATGATTATAAGATGATTCAAGCCTTTATCCAAAAGGGGGGAGGAGGGAGGATGATCCATCTCATTGTCCACCAAAATATGCAATCCCTTCCACCCTTAATGATCTATCTACAAGTAATAATGTGCTTACAGAATAAAAGTGACGTCCTTCAACTAAATCTCTCACAGCTACCGCTTTTTTTATTAATAGTGCAGAGGAACAGTAGGATTAGAGCCATTAGACAAAAATCTGATTTGGTACAATGGCATATAAAGGAAAAAATCACATTTTGAATCCAAAAAAGGTATCATCAGTTGCTCGTCATCATTCATGATTGAAAATTTGTTGAAATCAAGCCGCTATCTTTATTTTCTTTGCGCTAACTTCATTCTCTTCAAAATCAAAGTACCTAGATTATTTCCAGCTACCACGATATACACCTAGTTGCTTCATTTCCTTCCAGCAGTAATTTCAACCATAACTAGAGTCCAATATCAATTCATGTGAAACTCCATCTATATTGAATTTATAAAAAAAATCAAAGCTGTGATGAACTTGTTCATCAGAGTATAACTAAGTCCATAATTGTTAAGGATCTTCATATCTAAGATACTATTATCCAACTACACATCCATCATCGGTCCTCACTCAACATTATAACAACAAAAAAAAAACAGATTTTGCAGCTTTAAAATGTTCTAATTTCACTGTTTTATGCACAAAGCTAACAGCAAATTTCCACGAGAACAGAGTTCAATATCGATTCGTGTGTAAACTCTAAATCAAATAATCTATATTGAATTCATGACTATTTTTTTCATTAATTCTGCTAAAATTGCTCAATCAAAGTACAACTAACTACAGAATCATCAACGATCTTCATATTGACTCCGATTTTCATAAGTTCTGATAACAAAAAAAAAAACGATTTCACAACTTCAAAATGTTCTAAATTCACCGTTTCACGCACAATGCTAACATCAAATTGAATCTCCAGTTACGAAAAACAAAATGAACAGATCAACTCAATAAAAAATACAAAAAAATGCGAGAAAAATAGGATAATTAGGTACTTGCCTGAGAGAACGATTCGATAGGTTGAGAGAACCGGAAGTTCTCGCAGCTTTGAGAACTCGATCCATGGAGAGTTCTTCTCAATTTTCCATGAATCCAAACTCTAAATCTTACAAGATCTCTTTCTCTTTCGCTCGATTGGTGAAGTTTTACAATTTTTTGGTGCTCGAAAACTTACATTATATGTCAAATAAGTTTACATGGATATTTATTTACTTTCGAGTTTTATATCTCAACTATTCGTTATTTTTTTAAAGTTAAACTATCATATAATAATATATTTTAACTAGTAAAATTATCCGCGCCTCGCTCGAAAATTTAATATCACGAAATTTATAAAATAACATCAAGGTGCGATAAAGTTTTTAAGGTCTTTATGTTCTTACAATGACATACCAAATATGAATTTTGTCTTCAAGAGATGGTAGTATAGATCTTTAAAGAACTCTTTTATTGTACCTTCAACAATTTCAATAAAGAAAACATGTGTGAATACTCAATTAAAATGTGTTATTTAATTTGTACTAACAAATACTTATAACAATAACTTTACAGAAACATAAACAACAAAATTTGAAATATGTACTCAAAAATAGCAATTAATAATATAAGCATAAATTAATGACTGTTAAAAAAATATACCAGGATCTGTAACAATAGAATGAAACAGAAATAAAAAAATTGAGCCCACTGAATGCACAGTGTCCCCTTAAGGAAATTATTCTCATATAGTATCTGAGGTTTAAAGGAATAAATCCTCTCAGGATCGAACGATTC
Organism: Solanum etuberosum; assembly: GCA_029582245.1. Classification (NCBI taxonomy): domain Eukaryota; kingdom Viridiplantae; phylum Streptophyta; class Magnoliopsida; order Solanales; family Solanaceae; genus Solanum; species Solanum etuberosum. The sequence goes on from JAJONR010002938.1 coordinate 47,183, forward strand.
TATTAACCAGTGTATTGATACAAAAACAATGGTGTCAGTGAGCCACTCAACAGGAGCAAAGTACACGAATATTTAATTGTGCAGAAGAAGAACAAGTAGTTCAGAATTTCCGTTGTTTTAAAATGAGAGGAAATCTCTCTATTTACAGACAACAAATGGTAGTGTGAACAAATGGTTATTGTGCCTTATCAGAAAAGTCACAGCTCTTTGGAAAAGTTACAACCCTTCGAAAAGGTCACAACCTTTCATAAAAGTCACAGTTTTTCATAAAAGTCACGACTCTTCATACAAGTCACAACTTTTCATAAAAGTCACAACTTTTCATGAAATGAGAAGGCTATTTTTGAAAATAAATAAATTAAAAGAGAATTCTGGTTTGTGGTGCCGCCACATAGGCGGACCTAGGGTTTTTCTTTTATATATCGATAGTATGAAGAAAGGTTTTATTACCTAAATAAGAAAGAATAACCGATAATAGGGGTGTTTACGATTTGGATAAAAATCGATCCAAATTGAAAAATCAAACCAAAACGATTGAATAAACCGATCATTCATATATATCTACTCATCTATATATATATAGGAAGTTTGTTGTGTCAAAGCACGCAGCACATCAACATGTTTGCTTTGGTACCTAAGGGTACCTTCGTCATTTAAGTTTAAAAGCAAATAACATGATTGGTTTGAAAAAAATAATCGGCTATAACTATTGTATCATCTTTTGACAATTCTGACCAAATTAACCCTTATTACCATCAATTCCAAATTGATGTTTTTGAGTTGCTTTTTCATTCTCTCTTTTATCGAAATCATGCTTGTGCAATATAAATGAAATAAGATATACTATTTGAAAATTACGTAAAAAGTACTATAAATTACAATAATTAACAATTTAAATATCTCAAAATCAGATAAATATTTGATCAACTCTCTTAATTTCATCTGTGTCACATAAGTTTGAGACAAACAAAATAACATACAGACTCTCGTATCTAATAGTACTACAAATTAAAGTCCAATAAGATTACACATAATTTTAGTGAAAGGCCTAGATACACATTTTCTCTTTAATTTTATTATATTACTCCCTTATATTTCATATCCTAGTGACCATCTTCTTTTCCTTTTTTCACGGGCTTGGGCTGATTCATTATGGTATTGGGCTTGGGCTGATGACGACGATGATGAGGAGGAGGACGACGATGATGATGATGCTGATTAAGTGGAGAAGGAGAAGGGGAAGGACGAGGAGAAGGAGAATGATGATGACGATGATGATGATGTTTTTTTGGGGAAGCTTTTACTCGGTGGTGGTAGACACCCATACAAACAACAATATAGTAGTGGTTTCTTAGGAAAGTAGAGTTTAGACGGTTCCCATAGAGAAAAGCCCGGTGAGCTCATATTTTCTTGTTTTTGGGCTTTCATAGAGCCCGGGATCGGCCCATTATTAGCATAGCCCAAGTTTAAGAGTAGCAACAAAAGCAATGAGCTTAAGAGGAGAATATTTTGAGAAACCATTATATATTATGATATTTGCTAGTAATTAATGAACTAGTTACTAATGAGTTGATTAAGTGCTTTAATCTTGTATATATAGCTTCAAAAAAATAGAATTAGTTTATGGAATTAAGCACCATATGCATTGGGCATTGTTTTAGTCTAGTATTAAGGTATCATCAATCTTGCATGGATACAAAGTTAATATATTTTGTTTTTACTCTAATTTATACTAAAAATGCATATTTTATATATATTTATGTCAATTACATGGAGATATGTTGGACTTCTAATTAGAGCCTGAACTACACGCATGAAAGATAAAAGTAATTAAAAAATTATTGTTTGAGATGATTTGAACATGTTTTATCATATGAACATCTAAACTAAAGTATACTAGTGATCAGTGAATATTATCGAAAGTTCAAAAGGAAATTAGATAAATTTTAAAACGTATGAAAATAATCATCTCAAAACGCACGCAAGAATTCAGAGGTTGAGTCATATTGTAAGTAACGAATTCAATAAAAAATTTCTCTTGTGTGGACCTCGCCTATTTTGCGAAGTAATTAAAATCTCCTACCAACATATTTACCAACAAATAATTATTAAACAACATTAACTGTGGTTACTATTAAAATGACATAATAGTGTAAATATGTTTTACATTATCATGTCATTCAAGTGATATTACAAATAACTTTTTTAAAAGATAAGATTTGAAATTTTAAAAATATGATGTATTATCTATTATGATAGGTGAAAATAATCTCGTTGTTAAAGATTGTAAACACTAAAGATAGTGTATGTTATTTAAACTCGATCTAGGTCCTTTTTCTTAGCTTTTTTTGGGAAACATAAAATAATATAAATTGAACCACGTGAATTTTATTGGGAAAAATAAATATATGCATCAATTAAGATGTGCCAAAATGATATGGAGTATAAGATTGCTTATACATTTAAGCATTTTAAATAATTTAAACATGGTTTCTAATAAAATCAGTTATAACTTTTGGGAGTAGTATTGAGCACCGATATGGGGACGAGTTCAGATAACTCAAGTCTCCATAAACAATGTAGCCAACGTGGGTAGAAATGGTCATACTTTTTAGATGATTCCTTAATGCTTTTTAGCATAGACTAGTAGATCCACTTAGTTGAGGCGTTCTATATCCCGGCAAGTTATAGGACAGTTCTGGCAGCGTGGGCGAGACGTCGTATCATCACATAGCTCATAGTGATGGTTGTCGGTTAGAGAAACTCCCACAGAGATATTTTGTGTTCTTATATACACATAGTTTACTTTGTATTTTCATATACAAGCAGAGTTTATTTGATATCCTTGCATATAAACTGAGTTGCTTCTACTGTTTTAAAAGCTTTTCATATATTGCATATTTATTGTTGCTTTATATTGAGTTGAGTATCCAGAGTTGAGTATCCAGAGTCGAGTATCTTATTATTGAGTTGAGCCTTATTTTACTGAGTTGAATATCTTATCATTGAGTTGAGCCTTATTTCACTGAGTTGAATATCTTATCATTGAGTTGAACTATGTTTCTTTGAGTTGAGTTGAGTTGAGTTGAGTTGAGTTGAGTGAGTTGAGGAGAGGTAAGTATGTTTCCCTTTTATCAAGTTCAAGCTTATGTTTATGCTTTAGAATCTCTCTTACATGCTCGTACATTCCACGTACTGAGCCATTTGGCCTGCATCATTTCATGATGCAAATACAGGTATTCAGGGTCATCAACAGGAGCTTCGTTGGTACCACATGGAGTTCGAGTTAGCTATGGTGAGCCTCCTTGCTTCCGGAGGGTTCCACTTTTACTTTCAGTTATATCAGTTGTTAGGATATCGTGGTCTTATCCCGACTTCCATCTTTGTCAGTTAGATGCTTCATAGATAGACAGTAGAGTTTCAGAAGTCTGTTCATTTAATTTGTTAAATTTTTTAAAGACTTAAGTTGCCTATTTTGTGGCGAGTTGAATATATTATTTTATTCAGAGTTTTTCATTTGAGTTAAAGCTTTGTATTTGAGTTTTCATGAATTTTTATTCAGTTTTTAAGCTTTGTATGCTTGAGTTGGTCTTCCGCTTGTAGTCAACTAGGATGAGGGTTCTCTTGAGGACCAGCAATGGTTCTCGAGTGCCAGCCACGTCCAGGGTGTAGGCTCGGATCGTGACACTAGTAGATACATAGTTATCTTACAAGTTCTTATCACCTTGGAAGTATCTATACATGAATCCAATTAATTGTTGGATAAATCTAATGGATAATCCACATATATAATACAATGGTATAACAATAATTTATGTTGTCAATTTTTATTTTAAAATATTTTTACATGTGTGAACACTATTTTTTATTTTTTTAAAAACTATTTGTTTACAATTTTCATGAATATAAATACATTAATCTGTGGACGCTTTTAACTTTTGTGGCGGCTGGTTGAGTAATACTAACACGTAAGAATTTAAATATGCAAGTATTTTTTATTCTTAATCAAATGTCTGAGTTTGAATATTGAGAATATAATCACTTTTAATAGGAAAAACTAATCTGGGGTGGGCATAAATGACCTGAAATTGAATTATCGAACTAAATTGAAATTTATCGTATCGAAGTTTGATTTATTGTATCGGATCAAATTTGAAAGTTCAATATTTGATATCTACTTTAAATCACCAATTATCAAAATCAAACTTTTGAAATACCGAATTGAATATCAAACATCCACTCTAACGAAATGTTTACCGTATATATGAGTAACATTAATGAGTGTTTGGATGACTTGATTGACCTGTAACACCAAATTCACAGTATTAATGTTAGAGCTTCAGAATGAAAATTTAATCTCTATATGTGATTTTTTTAAAAGGAGAACAATTAAATGTTGGACAAATTATGAACATATCTCATAAAAAAAATACAATACTTAATTATAGAATTATCGTATCGAACAAAACTTTTTAAAAAAGTTGTTTACCTGAAACAGTTTTCTAATGATTTTTTTTTTATAAACTAAAATTCAACTTCATATGAAAAGGACTTTATTTCTTAAAATATTTAATGGGACAACTTCAATTAATTTTAATGAAAAGGACTTTTTATATATATATTTAAAATAAAAGGCATGAAAAGAAACCTTTGACCCAAAATATGCGATGCCAATTGCCCAATTGTCCAACTCTAGTTTCTTATCAAGACAAGAACAAGAAACTATTATTTCATCCGTTTTAATTTATCCAGTCAATTTTAATTTGATATGAAATTTTAAAAAACAAAATAGATATTTTTGTTTGAATTTTGAGGTTTTAAATTAAAGATATGCAAAATGTATTAAAATGTCTTTTAATCTTGTGGTCTTAAACATGTCATATAAAAAATTGAAACTAAAAAATTGCTAATAATGAAAACGTCATTCTTTTTTAATGGAATGAAAAATAGATCAACAAACTAAAAGGTTGTAGTGATGTAATTAACTCAGGTATAATTAGCCGTAATGTAGAAACATTATCTCTATCTCTTCTAAACGGGTCGGGTCAGTTCATATAGACGATCCTAATTTAGACCGAAAAATCCAATGTGGAATATAAAATTATTTTTTATTCCAATTTATGTAATACTATATTTTCTTTTTAGTCCATCTAAAAAAAAATGATACACCTTTTTGTATTTAGTATTCGTAATAATTTAATATATACCCACTTTGTGGGAGTATATTAAAAATGTTATTATTCTACTAATTTAATATATTTTGTATTAAGTTAAATACCTTCATATACATTAAAACAACAACAACCAAAAAAAAAAGGGTAAAAGATGAGTAATATTTTGAGTGTCACCTATAGAATTTTGAAACTCCATAACAGTAAATAGTAATTATCTTCAATTATATAGCTAATAATTAAAATGGATGTTTGTAAATTTTATTTGTAAAGCGTTATCAAATTCGATTTAATTTTTCAATAAATATTCAAGTCCTTTTATAAAGAACAAAGAGCTATTTTACCACTCCATTAGTATTGTTGAACAACCATGATACCGCTTACTACTCTCTTATTTCATTTTATACGATAATATTTGATTAAATACAAATTTTCATAGCGTAAAGTATAGATTTGAGTAATTTATAAATTTATTATTTAAGAAGTTTTGGTGTGCTAAAATAAAGCCCATTTGACTACTTTATGTGCTAATTGAATCAACATTACTAAAAATTGACCAATGACTAATTAATAAAAGTATCTAACGCATTAAATAAATCATGTTTATGTTATTCTAGAGTAAGTTGATTTTTTTTTCTAATTATGTTAATAGTTTTGTAATTAGTCAACAAGTTTTGGTTACTAAGTATTCTTTCTTGAGAAAAAAAAGAAGAAAAGAAAGTCTTCTCTACTCATAAAAGACTTCTAAAATCAAACAAATAATAGATTGTTAAATGTTAACCATCAAATTCTTGTTTTTTTTAATAAGAAGTAATTACCTATTTTTTGTTTTTAATTTCTCATACAAATTTTGAATTCAGACCACATATTTGGAAATTATCAACAAATTTAAATTGAACAAATATTGCTTATAACTATTTATAATCTCAATTGAAAATATAGAATTCGAATCAAAATGATTGAATTCTGTCGAATTCGCTTTTCACGACTCTTACTACAAATGTCCAATCTTGGGCGCACTAGCAATGTCGTAGCTACATGTAATAACTGGTGGTTAGTCAAACATTTTTCGTTGAAAAGTTATACTATATTAAAAATTATTTTTCATACGTATATACTAAATTTTAAATACTCTTAATGAAATTTCTAGCTTCTCCATTAATATTAATATGTTGAGTTCCTATATGTTGGATAACGACTTATTTGATTTTCTTATATGATGTTAGATAATGAATTTAAAATTAAATTAGGTCCACGAGATTTCTCCTTTATTTAAAAACAAAAGAGTACATTACCCTACATATGTGTTCTACATTTTAATAGTCTTTGTTTCATGTGATAATAGTCGAAAACAAAATGGAAGTGTCACTTCTTTTTTTTACGAGTTTTATATCTGAACTAATAGAATTTTGCGTTTTTTATTTGAACCATCATAAATTATTTTTCAAAACACACCTCAAAGCTGATTAAATCAAGTGTTTGATTATAATTGCCAAAAGGCACGTAACAACTTAATTAATATACTCATAGATTTCATCTACATGACAGTTGACTCATCAATTTTGAGATGTGTTTTGATATTCCATCAATTATCAAGTAGATAAAAAACTCGTAAAAAAGTAATTCAAGATTGACTAGATCAATTATTTGAATACAACAACCAAAACGCATATGACAACTTAATTTCCCCGTAAAATTTCGTATGACAGTTAACTCGAATCGTGTTTTCATATATAATTGGTTTACACCTTATAGTTCAGACAGATGATACTTTAGATGCGTTTTCGACCGTTGTCTGTTTTTTTTTTTTATTCAATAAAAAAAAGCACACTTGCATATGGAAAAAGACCTCCAAGAAACTTGAGTTAGTCTTAACCCTCAAATGGGCTCAAAAGCAAACCCACGAGGAGACGAAATTGGGATTCTAGATTTTGTTAATTCTCCAAGTCTTCAATTGTCTGCTTGACTCTAATGAGCCATATTTACCCTTAAATCTCAAATCTATAAAAGGTAAAATCACTTATTCAATTTCTTCACTGTTTTTTAGCAACACCCACCAAAAGATTTGCTAAAAAAATCACTTTTTTCTCCAAATTAAAGCTAAAAAAAGATGGAACTTTGTGTTAATAGCAAAAAGGAAGAATCTTTTGAGAACCCCATTTCTGTGGAACTTGTAAAAACCAAATCAGAGATGTTTTTCAGTAATGGGTATCTTCCAGATTGGTTCTTGATTGAGGTTTTATCAAGATTGCCTGTAAAATGTGTTTTTAGGTACAAATCTGTGTCAAAACGATGGCGTTTCTTGATTTCTGCAACTTCTTTTGCTTCCCTGTATATATCTCGTGCTTCTTTGTTAACACCTTGGACTATTCTTGCTAACACTCTTTGTGTGAATATGAAGATTGGTAGCTTTTTAGCTCAGTCGTTTTTGCCTGATTTGATATCTGATAATTGGTTACATTCAAGGTTTAGTATAGTCCATTTCCCTAATATGGTAGGTAGTAAAGTTGGTGAGGGGTGTGATGTTGTTGGAGTTAGTGATGGGCTAGTTTTGTATGATTGCGGTGTGAGTGAAGAAGTGAGTGATTATCATATTTACAATGCTATTACGGGGTGTTGTGTTGCTATTCCTCGAACTTGTACACGTTTTGGTGATGTTAGTACTGGTTTTTTAACGAAATCTGAAGGGGGGTCTGTGATGAGCTATAAAGTAGTGAGATTGGATTGTCAGTTTGGTGAGTCGTATGTGCTTAAGTTTGAGGTGTTCTCGTCTGAGACTGGACGTTGGAGGAGAGTTGTTGTGTATATGGATGTAGCAATTGAAGTTGTGTGGCTCAGGAGGCCTGTTGCTTTGAATGGGAAGCTACATTGGATTGATCGTCGACATGGGATTTTAGCGTTTAATCCTTTTGATGACTTCAATCAATGTCGCGTAATTGGTCTCCCTGGTGATATTGATGAGCAATGCATTGATGCCAGGAATAACGGAAGATCTGTTTTGTTTGATGTTCATCAGGGTCGGTTGAGGTATATGGAGGTGTCTGTGGTGTCCGTGTATCCCTTTGGATTTTCAGGCATTTCTGTTTGGGTTCTTGATGAGTATGACTCTTCAAGTTGGAGTTTGCAGCACATGATAAAGATCAAAGACATCTCGTTTGATGACAATTTAATTAGCAAAGTGTTAAATGGGATCATTCCTACTCCGATTGCCTTCCATCCGCTTGATGCCAACATCTTTTACCTTGGTTTCGGGGACACCATTGTCTCATACAACATGAAAACATTAAAATTGGATGCCCTTGTTGATCCAGCTGACATTCGAGGTACACTTCAAAGAAATGGACGGGGTAGCCTTAGAAAAACGCCTTGTTGGTCATCAGCATTCTTGTTTACGCTTCCTCCATGGCCAATTTCTCTTCCGATTAAGAAAAGAAACAGTAAGTAAATGGTGATTTGTTTCTTGTGTATCGGGAACTAATAAAGAGCTCCTTGCTCTAGTCATTTAATTTAGAAGCATTTTCTTTTACTGATCACTTCTGTAGTGGCCTAATGACACAAGATTCCTCGTGCCTTAACGTGCTTCTGAATAGATTTGTTTTTGCTTGGTATGCTATATGCATTCTTGATTTCTTTGCTTGTTCTTGTTTATCGAATTTTCCCTGTCTTCTCTCCGATGTGCTTCTAGTTCTACTATACTTTTAAACTGGAACATTGAAATAAGTTGCTTGCAGAATCTTATTGACAATGTACCAAGTGAAAGAGTGATAGAACTTTGGTTTCGTGTTTCTTGCATAGTCCATGGCTTTTCGATGCTGCAAAACTGTTTGTGTGAACTGTGTTTCAGTTTAATCTTCGAAATACATCTGTTTTTTTTTTGTTGGCACGCGTTCAGTCTAAGAACTGCGTAAATCACATGTGATACTCTGTTCTATTAAGTTCCGTTAACAACTTATAGTCGAAACTAGTTGAAGCTTGTAAGAGTGGTTGAAACTCCGATGTGATGTTCGGAGTTTCTAACTCGATTAGTTGAAATGGATTTGAATTCTTGAAAGTTAATAAAAATTACATATCCTAAATGAGAAGAGCCATATAAAGTAAGTTGATCCAACTTTGAATTTTCTTCATTTTTGGTGATGTAAGGTTATACTAACATCACCTAAAGAAAATTTTGAGGAATATAATCAATATATACATGTGAGCTCGTTCACATTGCTGGTCTCAAGTCTTTGGATAAAGGAGGAGGGTTGTCGAGAGTCAATCAGAAACAACCTCTCTACCCCCATAAAGGTAGGAGTAAGGTTGCGTACATCTTATCCTCCTAAACTCCACTTGTGGGAATTACACAGAGTTTGCTTTTGTTGTTATATTTCGTGTAGTAGCATTCAAGTAATGCTTTTTAATAGTTGTTTTAGCCTATGCTTTTATACATTGTTTCAATACAAAATGAGAAATGATCTTGTTCGATGCATAAATGGTTGTGAGTTCACAGGCTCATCATCTCAGGTAAAATCAAATCTATCACGAATACATTCAAATTCTCAGGATTATCAAAGCGTGATGGACCGAGTCAAATTGTTTCAGATAAGGCATTAATTAAGTGGTAAATGAAAGAATTTATTCCTAAATATTTCTGTAACAAATACTTTGGAGTGCTTTTGAACACTCTCTAATGAGTACCGTGTATTTTTATTGAAGTAGAGTCGTTTTCATCGTGCATCAATATTCTTGATGGTGAACAAATTAAATGGAGAAGAAAATATGTCATTCAGCCACTCAGCTGGACAACTTCAAAGTCTCACATTATTCTTCCTCGTGTTTGTTGTTTTTCTAAGATAACGCAACATAATGGATATCGAAAAATACTTATTTATATCCGATGTTTTACTAAATCAACTAATATGTTATGGTTATGTATTAATATAATTTGTGTACACACCCGATATACGGAAGATTTTTCCTAAAGAAATAATAATAGAAGAACTAAAGAGCCTAAAAGATGCATTTTAGTTTACAATATTTGGTAAGACAATAGCAGCCAATTCAATATATATATATATATATATTGAACCCAAGTGAGGTCTGAGAAAGGTGGTGTGTATGCACCTTACCCCAAGGTTATGAAGGTAGAAAAGTTGTTTTACATAAATTATCGACTCAAGTAAAACATCGTCAAACATCTATAATATGGACCAAATCTTTAGCATTGTCTCCTGTGAATTGAGCCACTTCTAGATCAATGACAATACCTTATGAAAAGCAACCATCTATCATAAATCATATCAAATTAAGATTTTAATATTTTATTGAATGATATTGCTCAAGCTAGATCTCAGATATATATTTCAACTAATTAATTCATGAGAATGCCAATACAGATGCCGGACATCGAGTGAGAAACCAGAAAAAAAAGAAAAAAAGAAGAGGAGCCCTTCACACAAAGTGAAGATTATAGCAACCTTTGCAAGAAATAGAGCCTTTTATGCTTAATCACTATAAGTCATGTTATTCTTTTCTTTAACCATCAACTACATGTCCAATCTCCACGAGGTACGGGTAAGGTCTACATACACTTAACCTTTCCCAGATCCCACTTGTGAAATTACACTGGATATTATGTTGTTGTTGTTAACGCCCGATTGCTGATGCCACCTATGCGTTTCCATAGATCGTCCATAGGTATCGGGCACAGTCAGATAATTTTTCACATCTGTACAATGATGAAGAAGCATATAGTAATAATAGTGATCAGAATAGGAGAAGGCACAAGATGAAGGCGCAGAAGAGAAAGATGGATAATCTGTTGAGAGATTTGTCCATTTGCATTTCTTGCCTTCTCATTCTAGAGCTACCACCTCCCGGGATGGGGTAAGAGCTCAGATAAGGATAGGAGAACGAGCTTGCATCCGAGCCCCCCAACATCCTCGCGAGAAACATTTCACTAAACATCACGACCATTGGGCTGAATAATCGAGTCATTCCAGAGCCTCCGAAGGTAGATGGAGCTATAGCTGCATAGCCACCAAAAGCGTGGGGGAAGAATTGTTGGTGATGAATTGAGGGTGATGGATAATACAAAGAAGTGTGATTAAGTTGTTGATGAACGTGAGAAATCGGAGGTGATGATGTGTTAACTTGAGTGGCTGTTGTCCAAATGGCTTGAGGCCTGTGAGGTACGACCACATCAACTTGAGACTCATTGGATCTGCGTTCTTCTGATGATGTACCACGGCCATAGAGAGGTACCAATGAGGAGTTTGAGATGTGAGATTTGCAGACCGGACATGTAGGTGTCTCTTCTGATCCTGGGGCAGAGTTCTCCACTTGAAGCCACTTGTAAATGCAAGGCCAGCAGTATAAGTGACCGCAGAGAGTGACAACAGGATCGTGTGCAGAATCAAGACATATGTTGCAATCAAAACATCCCATCAGATTGCCAGAGTTTGCCATTGGAACTGGAACTGAGTTCCTTTTCTTTAGGGAAATGTCTTCATCAGATCCAAAACCGATAATAGGTACACCAAAAGACTGTTCTAGAGCCATGGAATCTATTAAAAAGACAAAAATCATCACCTGACTTAGTTCTTTGAAAATCATCTAAGAAATCTGCATCAAAGTAAAGAGCAGATATTCACACATTTGAACTTTGAGAATAAATGACAACAGGAGCTATGGTTATGGTCTTAAGCATAGGCTATGTATCTATGCCTAGGAAAGGCATCGTATACAGGAATCATATATCTTTACCAGCATAGCTATGTGATATGTACAAAATGGGACTAATAACCTCTGGGTAAATGTACCAATCATTTTTCCATTAGAAAAGGGATATCTATCCAGCATCGGTTACATTTCTTTTGAGATTATCGGAAACAACCTCTCTACCCTAGAGGTAAGGTACGCATACATCTTACCCTCCCCAATTGCTTCTTGCCCCTTATTTCAAACTCAAGGAAAGCCTTGATCAATATGACAGAGATGCAGTCGAGATCCACATTTGTGGGATTACACTGAGTATGTTGTTGGTTTGTCTAAAATGGATATCTAGAACCAAACTTAAGAGTTTCAGAATTCTGCAAATTATTATGTCACATGTTTAGTTTGAATTCATTATAATATTTTCATTCGTTGGAGGGTGGGGATTTTGGTGGGGGGAGTGTACACAGACCGTACCCCTACCTCAGAGGTAGAGGGGTTGTTTTTGATAGACCTTCGGCTCAAGAAAACAACTTTCAATCACAAAGCAAAAAAATAAATTCAATCAATCACCTATAGCTCAATCTCAGGCTATTTAAGGTTGTCTAAACAATCCTCTATATCCATTTAGCTCTATTCAGATCCATTTCATTCCAATTCCAAATCATTCACCTTTCTAAATTCTTAAAACAAAAATTCTAAATAATTTGCATTAACATCTTTGACAATACTTTAAACAATTGACAATACCAAAACCTTTGGTCATTGAAATAAATGCCTATAAACGATCTCAAGCATGAAAAATACCCATCAACGAAATCAATCATCCCATGAATCATGAACCATAAGATTTCAATCAATCAAGCACATCTCAATCTCAAATTACTCAGGTTTGACTTACAAAAAATATTCAGATCCATTTCTTTCCACATTTTTAAAATATAACTTTGGTGTTTGAGCCAGCTCGCTCGCTCGCACCTCAACAATCTCAAGCATGAAAAATACCCATCAAACAAGATAAATCACCCCACAAATCATGAACCACAACATTTTCAATCAATCACGTACATCTCAATCTCAAATTACTCAGGTTGGACTACTAAAAATTATTCGGATCCATTTCTTTCCAATTACTAATTTTTTTAATCTTTTAAGCCAAATTATATGTTCTCAACTTTTCCACATTTTAAAAATATAATTGTGGTTTCCAAGTCAGCTCGCATCTCAGCTATTCCACCGACTACCTGCTACCTCCCATCAACACAAGCACCAGGTAACTCGGCCAGCCAAGGATTATACATATGAAAATAACGTGTTTTCTATCTCTGCTGGGATCTAATTTCCACATTTATCCTACGCACTAAATACAAATTTCTAAACCAACTAACGCAAATCGCCAATGTGAAAAACTTCATTTACATTACACTATGTTCTTAATTACGAAGCAAAAAATCATAGAAAAACAAAAATTTAAAACAAACAGAACAATTAACATAATACATTTTGCGAATAAGAATGAAAGAGCTGGAGATTGTACCGGCGCGTTGGAGAACGGAAGAGTATGATCGGAGGAGATGATCGACGGCGAGTCTCGAAGATAAACGGCGTCGTTGGAACTGATCGGAGGAGAAATTGAAGGGAGAAAAATGGAGAAACAATGAATTGGGCGTGATTTTTTTTCGGGAATTGTGTACTTATAAACAGTAAAATGTTTTCTCAACCGCGAATAAGGAGAGAAAGAAGGAGGCGCGCGTGCATCTGTTTAGTTTTTTATTCGGTAGTCGATATCTGTATTGAACTTCGAGTCTTTAAAATGATGGTCTTTAATTTTTGTTCCTAATTCTAATTTAATGAAAATTTGTGAGTTTTTTTTTTGTTTCCCATTCGGTGTTCGGACCCTGTATTAAAGCCCTGATTAAATTTGAATCGTGCATTGCAGGCTCATTTGGAGGTGACGCTCCTAACATGATTTTCTCCGTACCCTGGATTGTCCAACATAAATGGTGTAATTCCTATTGTGCAAGACATGAGTTTAGAAACCTTTTGCCTTGTTCTTTATAAATTATGTAGTATCTAATTTCAAGCCATAAATAAAAACAACTTTAGAGAACTTTTACCTTATCCGACAAAAGTTCATGGGAATAAATTATGTCTTACTCGTCATAACTTGTGCCTTGCAATTTTTTTTCCTGATGTTAGGAGTATTTTCGGATACTTTTTTGTTACTTAAAGTAGTGTTGACAAAATTTAAGAAGCACAAAGTTGAAGAATAAAAGTTAAGACTACCCCAAATAAGAGAACTCGTGCAAGTAATACAAGGTAAAACACTCTAACAAATGTGATTTCATGTATCAAATTTAAATTTTTAATTAAGAAGGATGGAATAGTTACTATTACACACCGATAAAATTGTTGGTGGATTAATTTCTATTTATCAAATGATTTTTTTGATACAAATATAAAATTTGAGTCAAAATTAGTGAATTCAACCAAATCCGTAGACAACAGTGTAGTTCAGCCGTTGCATGAGAAATGGAAATCTCAACTAACTGAAGCAGTAGCGGTATCAGAAACAATCCCTCTATCTCAAAGTAGGGACGAAGCCATCTTATAGTCAGGGTTTCATACTGAACCCTTCGGCAGAAAATTATACTATTTATACATGGCTAAAATAAAATTTTATGTATATATAGTAGATGTAGAACCCTTTCGACTAGTTTGTGTATCTACTTCTTCAGATTTTGAAACCCTTTAGTGAAAGTCATGACTTTGTCTCTGCTTCTAAGGTCATGACTTTGTCTCTGCTTCTAAGGTATTGATATGATCTGCGTACATTCTAACCTCTTTGTATCCTATTTTGTGGAATTACACTGTTAACCTGATACCATCTTATACAATGACAATGTAGAGTTCATTTCATAGCAATAACTCTTGGCTACTTGTGTAGCCCGTATTGAATCTTCAAAAGTTACACTATTTTTGAAGGATTCGACATACACATGTCACATTTTGAAGAGTCCGAGCAACATCACTTCAGTTATGATGACTGAAAGTTGTAGAGCAAAAAATACCAGTGAATTCTGAAGTAAAGAGGAAACATAGCTCCATAATCTATACAGGAACATTTTCAGGTTTATCAAGTACTATATTCTAGCTGTGCTTTTGAAGGCAAAAATAGAATATACATAAAGGAAAAGAAAAGCAACAAAAAATTCTTACGAAACGTATCTATGCGCGCGCGCCATTGTACTACAAGAACTTTTCGATGCTCGTGGCCAATGTTGTTTTTGGAACTGCACCAATCACCGTGTCTTTCTTCTCTCCGTTCTTGAAAATCATGACGGTTGGGATACTTCGGATACCATATTCACTTGCAGTGGAGGGGCTTTCATCTGTATTCAGCTGGAAGAAACTGAACTTGCCAGCGTATTCCTGTGCTAGCTCGTTAATGATGGGATGGATCATTTTGCATGGACCACACCACGGAGCCCAAAATTCAACCAGGACGGGTAACTTAGACTCAATTACGAGTGACTTCCATGTTTTATCAGTAACAGCAGCAGCTGCATTTTCCATAAATCATGTTAATTACACAAAGAAAGAAGCTGATAACTACTGGGGTAAGTTTCTGCAGAAGCAATGCCTTTAGGAGCAAATCATGCTCCAATTCATGCTAATATCAAAGCAACCTAAAAATGATAAACGATACGAACTTTTTACTACCCGAGATAGATGATGCTCAAATATCTTAATATCCTCTTCAGTCAGAAGCCAAAGGTAGGGGTAAGGATTGCGTACACCCCACCCTCCCCAGACACCACTTATGAGATCACATTGGGTGTGCTGTTAGTTGTTAGTTAGTCAGAAGCCAAAAGAGCAAATTTTACAACATCTGATCTCATTTTTCCAACTAAGGATTACTTTAGATGCTAGTGCAATCCTTATAAAAGGCAGCATGGTGCATAGAGCATCCCACATTCACGCAGGGTCCAGGGAAGGACCGCACCTTAAGAAGGGAGTGATGTAGGCAGCCTACCCTGATAAAAGAGTCAATGGCTGAATAATTCATGACTCGGACTCACGACCTATAATTTTCATGGCGAAGACAACTTTATTGTTGCTCCAAGGTCCTCCCCTTCTAGTGCAATCTCTATACTAGCGTAAAATCACAAAAAAAATGCTTCCCAATTCACTAAAGAATGAACCTAATAAGTTTGCATTCCCGACATCTAAAGTAGTCACACAAGGTCAAAGAGAAGGCACAACTTACATCTATGTTGCTCGGACTCGTCAAAAAAATTGCCGCACCTGTGTTAAATTTTTCACAAATACACTATTTTTGGAGGATTATTCGACATGCACCTCACAGTACTCTCTCCATTCCAATTTATGTTAGTCTGTTTGACTGGGACGTACTTAAGAATGAAACAAATAATTTTGAAATTTGTAGTCTAAAATAAACCAGAGATGTTTATGAAGTTACAACTATCTCATTAAGAATAAAATGAAAAGTTTAATGTCAAATTGTTACACTTTTGTTCCAATTTATGAGATATAGTTTAACTTGACACAAAGTTAAAGAAAGAAATGAAATCTGTGGTTTAAAAAAAATATTGACCATTTGTGTAATTATAAATCATTTCATTAAGTGAAAAAAGAGATTTTTTTAAAGTTAAATTATTTTTCAATTATGGAAATGCAACATTCTTTTCAGGGATGGATTACAAAAAAAATGTGTCACATAAATTAAAACAAAAAATACTAAGATTACAAAAAAAAATATGTCACATAAATTAAAACAAAAAATACTAAAATTACAGAAAGATATTGTTTTTTTTTTTAAACTGATTAAAAAAAAGAGTGTTACATAAATGAAAACAAAAGGAGTAAATGTTATTCAATTACTTTTTTTCTTTCCACTTTCATTTAAAAAAAATAACACATTTTAATATCTTCTCTATGAATGGCTTTATAACCATACAAACGTTACCTTGCATTTAAGACTCCAAATATCAAATATTTTATACCCACTCAATATTATGAAATAATCCTATTGTCCCAAACACCCTTCTCTTTTAGTTTTTCCCGCCCGGTGTTCGGAGTCCACATTAGAGCCCGACTAAATTCGAACCTCACATTGCAGGGCCCAATAGGGGGTAACGCTCCCAATAGGATTTTCTCCATACCTAGGGCTCGAACCCGAGACCTCTGATTAAGGGTGAATCACTCCCATATGTGCACCACAACTCATGTTGGTTCCTTCTTTTTTAGTTGTTCCAGAGAAAATGTCATTTTTTTAATAATAATTTTTAATTAAATTTTTATTTTTGATGAAATAATTTATAGATATATAAATCATAAGGAGAATTTTAAACCACAAATTTTAAGAGTAGTGCTTCCTTACTTAAAATTTGTGCTAAATTGACTTATGTATAGACATTGATTTATTCACACAATAATTTGTTTCTCATATCAACCGAGTCTGAAAAGATAGGTCGAGAAGGGTTGCGAGCTCAAACGAATAGAGTTCAAGCCGAAAGTGTTTCAAAATAGAAAGAGAAAGGCTAGAACGAAGTAGCTCGCCTTAAAAGAGGGGAACGAAGCACTCGGCTGAGATTGTTGGAAAAGAGAGGCAAGGCCCGAGGCACTTGCTAACGAGCAGACGGGACAAGACTGACTTGAAATATCTAAAAACAATGATTAGTGAATCAAATAGTCTCACATAAATTAAACCAAATAGCATTTAATATCGCAAATTTCAAAAGTCTCCTGAATTTGAGGGGAAGGAAAAGAGAAAACACACCTGTAACAGCAGTACTTTCCTGAGCTTCACAGACGATTCGTCCACCACGGCGAACGGATTCCGAACGTGAGCTGAAAGAAACCGGCGACCGATTCAGCTGCACCTTAAGTCCACTGAACTGCGAAAAATTAACCGCCGAGGAGCGACGGCCGCCGGAGACCGACGAATCGGCAATAGGAACTAAACGCGCCGAAGAGAAAGCAGAGGCGCGTGGAACTGCAATGGTTTCCAACACACCGGCCATTGAAATAGTAGAGAGAGAAAGAGAAAGAGAGAGAAGTGATTTTATTAATATCTTTTTTTTACAGAGAAATGAGAAGAGAGAGTGAGGTCTGTGGCTCAAATATTTTGTGAGATTTCGTCATGCGAATATGCGTTCGTTAGATGAAATGGATGAGGCTATCCCTCCAACAAAATTATATTTTCGTGGGTATAATGTTTTTCAAGAGAAATTATCTAATTATACAAATATTTTTATAAATATATGTTTTTTGCTATCGTATACATTGAGATAGGGAGGGATGAGCGCGAGAACAGAGCGGAGGTGAACATATTTGTTTATATATTTCATATAATTGTGAATCACACTAATACATACTGGATACATGTTGTATCAAATACATGATCAAGATAAAAAGCCTAAGATACATATATCTAGACGTATCAAAATTTGATAAGATTTGTTATATTACATTCACTTAAATAATGTATCTTAAATAAATTACACCTAATTATGACCTCATATATCCCGAGATATATATATATCTTGACATATCAAAATTTGACAAGATTCATAATATTATAAACTAACATGTACGTAAAAAAAAATGTTTTTTATTCACATTGAAAGAACACAAACGTTAATGGTGGTAGGAGATAATTCACCCATTTTTGAGAGAAGTGTCCGTTTTGATTTGTGTTTTTAGGTAGAGTCCCTATTGTGACTCTAACCAGCTATTACTAATACCTGCATGACTCTAACCAGCTACCAAATGACTTGCCCACACTAAGCATTTATACCAACTCAATAAATATATGACACATGTCTTCGCAGATATGGTTATCACTAAATCATAGTTTTAATAAATACACATTAATTAACCGTAAAATATGAAAGAAAATGTGAATACACAACCTTGCTACAACAAATGAATACCTAAGTGAAACATACACTTCAAACAACTCTACAGTATGAACTATTTGCAGGATCTATACAGCAAGTTCAGTTCCTATTTCTTTTTTTCTTCACAAAAGTTAACGCTGAGAGATAATTGACGTGCTTAATTAAAGCGCAATTTGAAACCAAAGAACACCACCTTTATAGCTGTAGGAATCATATTTAAGTCATCAAAATAACTCATTTTGCTCTAAGCCATGTTTCTCTCACGCATGAACTGCTCTATCTTCTCGACATCTTCCGGGGTGTCAACACCGTGAGCCTCGTGGTCAACTTTTATCACCTGTAGAAAGAAAAGAGATCCATACAGTTATATAACAATCACGAGAAATGTATTTCCTCGATAAATTTATTTTACAACTGTGTTGTCCGGGCCAAAGAACAATCACGAGAGGGAAAGCAAACCAACTAGCTCGAATAGAACAAATCAACAGATAAAGGCTGTAAGGTTTGCAGCATATTCGAAATTCTTGTTAACCTTTCCAACAATTTTTCTTCTTCTTTTCTGTTTGGTTAACTATAGTTCATCTAGGAATATATTTCCCCAGTCATTTTTCAAATAACCATGGTGCCTAGGCCAGCTTGCGCACCTAAACTAAATCCACGCGTACCTCCTACCTCCCACCAACACAGGTACCAGGAAATTCCGTTCACCAAAGCTTGGATAGATGGAAAGAAATCACCTAATGTTTTTGCCTCACCTCCGCTGGAATTTGAACCCGAGACCATATGGTTCTAAATCTAGTCATTAAAACACCGATATTCAGCATAGAAATCTACAAATTGAGGGTATGTTACCTTCATTTTGTATCCATTTTCAAGGACTTTTAACTGCTCAAGATCTTCTTCTAGTTGCAATGGTGTTGGTGTCAGCTCTGGATATATTTTCAGGAACTTCGTATCATAACTCTAGAATGAAATAAGAAGACACCGTATCATTCAGCCATATAAAGTTATTGAGAAAAACTAGTTGATAGTTGCACCAAAATTGTACTAGTTGATACCTGGATCCCGAGGTGCAGCAAGTAAGGAAACTGAGGATTAACCTTGCCTGACCTGAATGTTTGCAAAAGTTGATCAGTTTCTATAATGGAGGATATAACCAGCTACTGCAACAGGCTATTTAAGAGAAAATGGACTAACTTGTTATAAGGGATGAGCCCTCGTGAAAAATATATTGCATAACCACGATTGTCAACCACACATTTAACACGATTTGGATCAAATGCATCCTCAGGTTTCAAGGATGTCACAGCAGTGCTAAAGACCGCATCTGGTGCAGCCTGCAAGAATCATAAGTAATGTTATTAGTCATTTAAAGCTCAATCAACAAGTGACTACATGCAGTCTCCAATGAAACTAACTCCAACGTATAACAACAATTCTTTTCATATTTAAGAAAAAGACAAAGGAAAGCTACCTGTAGGGCTTTGACGATGCCATCTATTATTTCGGGTTCAATAAGAGGTTCATCTCCTTGTATATTAACAACAATGTCATACTTCTTATCAAGCTTTTGAAGAGCTTCATTACAACGCTCGGTTCCTACAAATTAACAGCTAAGTATCAGCTATTCACAAACTCAAATTTCCAGAAGTTGCAAAAAAAATGGATTGAGAAAATAAACGGCATTGTGTTTACCATTTCTACATGATTCAGAAGTCATTATCACTTCAGCGCCAAAACCACGACAGCACTCAGCTATCTTTTCATCATCTGTTGCCACAACTGTCAAAAAGGCAACCAAATAAGCGCCAGCCATACCTTTTTTCCTTATATATATATATACATATATATATATATATATATTATTATTTTTTTTTTATTTTTTTGGGGGGTTTGGGGGGGGGGATAGTCGACGTGGGAGAATAATGTACGCCTATAGAAGAGGTTGAGCCAAGTCAAATAGATACATACCAACTTGATCCAATGTCTCAGCAAGCTTTGCCCTTTCCCATGTTCTCTGCCATCAAGATTGAATATGGTGAGGGTGTCAGATTCTTTTAGCAAATAAAATTATGACATTACATTGTTTCTTGATCAAAACTTCACCAATGGTAAATGGTAAAAGAGAGAAATAGCAGGAATATGGCATACGAATTTCCAAAAGTTAGAACCCTCAGAGCAATTTGAAGTTGGTCCGGAATTTTTGGGATCCTGATATTGCCAGAAGGGAAAGAACCTCACATGAGAAATAAATGGATCTATCAATTTTATACCTGGCGATAATAGATCCCTTATTTTAAGTTTTCAAAGCAAAAATATAACTACTCAGGACCAACATCATTCCCGGGTATTCATGTGAAAAGAGATGTTTCTGTTGTTACATTGACTTTGTAACCTATACTTCATTTTGCATTATTAGTTTGCTCATTATTCTTTTCTTACCTGACAAATTACTGATTCATTGATAGTGGATTAAGTGGCGATACTTAAGTAATGGTACCCTGTTGACTATGACTGAACATCCCGCTCCCCATATAATGAAGGAAAAAGCCCATTTTCTAGAGCTATACCACCGTAGATCGTTAATATTCACGAAAACTACTAAGATTCTTGGATCTCTACTAAAGACCAGGGAATGTATGAGAACTAAGAATATTATCAGAAACTCTTATGAAGCGATTTGTCAACTTGACCACTGTTGGAGCTAAAACCATAAAATCAGAACAAATTTGACAATGTTCCTTTTCGTTTTATAACCCAGAAATCCTCAAGGGTCAGTTGAGCACGGTTCAAAACTCAGTCTTATTGGAACACGTTCACATTGTTTTTACAAGCCTCAATTTACTCTTCATTCCACCACTCTATTGAAGTCCATGAACTAGAACCATGCATTACTATATCAGCAACCAAACCAAAGACTATAATCACTTTTTTCGAATAATTCTGCTTGCTGAGCTAGCATTTAGACTTCCAGTCAGTCGATTGGAAACTATCATGCACCATACAATTATAGGAAAGAAAAAAACAAAGGAAGACTCATTTTATTTACCATTATAATTACACTGTCAAAGAGGTTATAATGCCCGACATGAATCCGTTGGGAAAACGACAGGTTACCCCAGGTTAGGGGCATAACTACAGTATTAAATACAGGTTTGGAGGAACCCGCTTTTGCCAAGACGCTGTATTTATATTAGGAAATCTACTAAATATGTATAAATATTTCATTACGAACCCAATAGCAAACAAGCTATGAGTTCAGTTGCAAGTTTAGAACCCATAAATTTCAAATCCCAACTCCACCTCGACCCAAGGTGGATCTAATCATCTAGAATTTTGAGTCACTAAGTTCAACATACTTCTACTTCCACTCATCAAAAGAGAGAATACTACAACATTTTCAGACTCAATACAGATATAAACATTTCAAACTTCTTCTCAACTATAGATCATTCGAAATGAAGGTCATGCAGCTGTAGAAGTAAGTAGCTGGATCATGGGCTTTCCAAGGATATTTAATCATGAACCCATTAATTAAAGTGACAATTTCATAACCCAATAACAACAACAACATACCCAGTCACTATAACCCCACAAGTGAGGTCTAGGTTTGGGGAGGGTGGTGTGTATACCGTCTCAGCCCTACCTTGAACAGGCAGAAAGACTATATGATAGACTGTCGACTCAAGTAAAGCATATGGAAACTCAAGTATGTAAAGTAAACACAATTTCAGAACCTATAAACTTCAAATAATGACTCTGCTTCTACCCAAGGTGGATCTAATCATCTAGAATTTTAAGAATCACTAAATTCAACATACTTCTACTTCCACTCACTGAACGAGAAAATACTACAACTACATTTCACACTCAACAATAACAACAACATATTAAAATCCCACAAGTAGAGTTCCAAGAGGTTAGAGTATACAGCAATATAAACATTTCAAAATTCTTCTCAACTATACATAATTCATACCTGGATCATAGGCTTTCCGAGAATCTGAACGAGCGGTTTCCCTTGAAACCGAGTAGAAGCAAAACGGGCGGGTATGATCCCTATGACCCGGCTCCGAAACTTGCCGGATCGGCCAAGGTAAGCATGAGCGCCGAGAGCTACGGCTACTGCTGCTCCGACGGCTAAGCCGTGAAGGATCCATGATTTTGTGGAGCTAAAGGAGGAAGATGAAGAAGAGCTACAGATCGGCATTTGTGTTCTTTTGTCGGTTGAGTAACATGCAAATTTTCAATTTATACTACAATTTTACAAATTTAATCGGTGAGTGCTACCTAGATAGTTCATGTGACATACTTTACAAAAATAATAATAATGTACTTTTTAATTTCAAAATATTTAATCTACACTTTCTATGTTACTCTTATATTCGGATGGAATTTCGAGAGTCAATAGTAAATTTTTGAGCATGTAATCTTCAATTTTATAAAAATAAAATCTATATATTTGAAAATTACATTAGTAACGAATACTCTCTCCTCCATTCTTGATTGGAGGCTACAAGTTTCAAAAGTAAAAAAACATTTTTTTCCTTTGATTTCATATTGATATAAATTAGAAACATATGAAATAATATATTTGTAATCATCATAATTCAGGGGAATACATGGTTAAGTGTTCAGGATTTATTCAAAGCCAGCAATTTTGTCATGAACCTTGTAGATGTGAATGAGCAATAAGGACTATATTATTTTTAACCAGAGATCTCGAATTCACCCAAACTACAAAATCGCCTCCGATAAAAAAAACATGAAACTTTCCGAGGCGAATCCGGATTTAGAACCGACTGCGAGTACTAGACACCGAGCTGAAACCAACAAAAAAAAACAATGAAAAGCCCAAAGATCATCTACATTTCGTCAAATTGTGCTTCCAAAATAGGCAGCGACTGGCCAGGCAGAAGGATCAAATGGTATTTTTGGATTATGTCCCTTATCTTCACACTAGAAAGAATAGTGTTACAACAGTTTTTCCCTTTCGAATTACAGCAGCAATTGCACTCTTGTCAAAATTGGCATTTTACAACACTGAAGATGAAATTCCAAGGCAATTTCATCTGATACGGAAGCTGACACGTCGACATTGTAGCTACCACTAGCTAAAGAACTTGGCCATATAAATACTGTCAATTCAGTCCACCAGAGAAACAGGTATCTCGGAAACTCAAATGGAGTTGCAGTGTACAAATGCTGCGTCTCCAGTGATACGTCAGTATAATAGGTTAAATATCAGATAGAGGCATCCAAGTAGGGTGAATTCTTACCACTATATATATTGATGTTGTTCTTTATCACCATCTATTATGTTTCCAATGCTTCTTCGAACTCTTCTCTTTCCTCGAGGAATTTTCTTCATCTCTGACATTACTGCTATGCCCGTTTTCCTTCACCTTTTTAGCAGGCTGTTTTTCCTTTGATGACTTCCTCTTCTTTCCTGAGGATTGAGCACCACCATCCTCTGCAATACCATTTCCTCGAGGGAGTGCTTCTTCGTCATCATTTAATTGCCAGTTACAGTAGATCTCCTGCTGGTCACCATACTGCTGCAGTCCCTCCCCAGCGCCTGGGAGCAAGTTATTAAAAGTCACTTCCCCATTAGATCCTCCTTTCCTTTCCACTAGTACTTCATCTGGTCTAATTATTGTGCCAAGAATACTCCTGTTGGGACCAAGGGCAAATATGGCTTTTGCGTTTGTCAATGTCGTGAAAGCCATTGAAAAAGCAGATCTGACCTGCACCGACACAAACAAGAATCTCAGAATGTAGGCTCCAGAGGGAGCAAGAAGCAAAAGGACCAATTGCATGTACACAAATTACAACCAAACTAATGGAGAGCTATAGTATTTCTGATTGGGCCGAGTAGGTAATAAAACTACTCTATGATCTCCAATTTTCATAAACAAAAGCTGAGCAAATATCAGAAAGGATCACATCTCTTTTCCTTCTTGTTTTGGTATGCTTTACTAGAGCCAAGGGTCCATTGTATCAAACACTCTACCCTCATAAGGTAGGGGTAAGGCTGCATACACACCACCCTCCCCAGACTCCACTATGGGATTTCACTGGGTATGTTGTTGTTATTGAGAAATCCCCAGGAGGCATGTGGCGCACCAACCTTCTCCACTTAAATATCAGGCTTTTGTCAGCAGCAACATTTGAACTTCGAACCTGTGACGTGCATCTAACCCACACATCACGAGCTGCGCTCCTACAAGTAGACCAAAGCCCGAGGGGATACAGGCACATACAGCAAACTTACATGATAACACATGCTTCCTGTTAAATACCCAAGGTGCATGACAAGGGAAACATGCAAAATTCACAATCACTGAAACTCACAAATATTGCTAGACAAACAAGCTTCTTATATCGCCAAAAAAAGAAGCAGCAGCAAATCTTATTGATGTGGTGCAATGCCTCTAGTAAGATCTTGATAAAAAGATGAGCAGAATCTGAAATCATGTAGAATTCACCTGAAAATAATTGAAGGAGCTCTTGCCTATGTCATTTTCTGGTGTCTGCAATCACAAGAAAGAAACCTAGTTTAGTAATTTGTTAATAATGTTAAGAACCTTCAAAAGAAAAAGGTACTCGGTTACTAGATTCCAAATATAAGGTTAACACAACAAATAACTACACAAAAAAGTAAGGGGCATAATCCTTCTATTCATTGGTCCACTAGAAAATAAGACCAGCCGAAATAACTGACACCATAGTCAAGCTTAAAAAGCATAAAACTAAATAGAATATATATAACTAATACAAATATAAATAGGAAAAGATAGAATGGACGAACAGAGTTCTCTATAATATTCAAAAAGACCCTAGGGAAATGTGAACAGCAAAGATATAAGAGGTAACCTGTGGATCCTCAATGGAGATAAGAGATTGCTTTCCTTTAATTGAGAACCTGAAAACAAAAAGAAGGAAACAAAATAAATTACCTAACAGATATAAAACTTCTTTAAAGTAAAACACTTATATAACTTAAAATATATCAAAATTCCATACCCTTTGCTACTCTTCAGGAAGAAGGTACCTTCTCCATTACAAGATACACCAACATCTGATGTATTTAGTTTGCGTCCATAAATATCAAAAAAATTAACCTATATCACAACATATGAGCAAATATGAGCAACTTGCCCTGAAAAATAACCTGTAGGGTAATTTTGCAATAGAAAGTCCCAATGAGATGAAATTACATAAAAGAAGGGAAAGAAGAAGGAAAAAGCACAAGGAGATAACAGGCCAGGAGGAACAGAAAAAGGTAGTCACTCAGCTTTAGAGTTATAATCAAAGATTAAAAAGGAAAGAAGTGAGCACAGGACACAAGCAAAACGAAATGCACAACCTGCTGTGCATTCCACAAAAGCTAAAACTTCCCCTTTCTCTTGATTGCTTCTGAAAAGATGAAACTTCCTTTAGAAACCTTTTAAGTGCAAGAACTGAATATCTTAGACTGATAACAATTAGAGCTGTACAGTCTTTCTCCTATAAATATAAGTGTTATGGCTTTGGTTTAATCGACGACTTATAGTTTCCGAACTTATGCCTTTTGTCTTTGATCTTTTTTCAAAGGCCTCAAGGAATCTGCTTGAACAACCTCTTACGTACTTATTTCTTAGTTCTCCCATAAAAATTAAGATTCAAAGATGAGTCAAAGTAAATTTTTTGTCCCTCGCACTTGCCTGAATTAGTTGGTACTTGGTAGTAGGGTCAAAATAATCTTCTCCCCAAAGACAATAATTGCAGCAACAATTGGAAGAGATCAAAAGAAATTAATAGCAAGCAAAGAAACACTTCTAATAAAGCATAAAACAGATTAAGTGTTTTTTTTTTTTGTGTGTGTGTGTGTGAGTGAGTGAGTGAGAGTGAGAGAGAGAGAGAGAGAGAGAGAAGAGAAGCATGGTCAATAAGGCAGTTGTTGTACGCAACAGTTGTGAATTATCACATTGGAACTTTGAAAGAGGAGATTTATGTATCAGCAAGGAACATATAAAGCTAACATATTTCAACATGGTTTAGAAGTTCAGCATATGCCTACTTCTTCTTCTTTTTTTGATAAGGTAAAGGTTTATTGACTAAGTACCAAGAAGGTACCAAAACCAAAAGTTACAAAAGACTATATGTGCCTACTTCTCATACAGGTGCAATGGCTTTCTATTAAGTTAGTCACTAGAAAACTTTTCATCTTCTCCAAGAAAGACCTATACGGATTTTTCTCTTTTGCCCCTCTAAAAACTAAAGTTTGATTCTTTTACCCCGTTGTCCCACCAGCAGCTTGACCATTCTCTTCAAAGCAAGAACATTGTTCGGTCATTTTAGGTAGAGCATTGATTTCTTTGAAAACTTTCAAGAGGTACAAGTTCGAAGGAGACATACCAAAAGAATTCCCAAATTCTCCTCCGCAGAAGCTTGGCCATTTCGATGATTCTGCAAAACGAATGACATAGCATAGACCAAATAATCAAAACAAGGTAAAACACAAAAGGTGCATTGGTAGCAATTAGTTCTACATGACAATTAGCACATCATAACAAAAACCCCACAGGGGTTAAGTTGATTTTGAAGTATCAAAGAGTGTTGCTCAAAAGACTCGACCTTTCCTCCTTTTTACAGTAGTTAATACAGAAGTGATGAACAGTAGAAATTTGGTCAAACAAAAAACAGAAGCCTAGACAATCTTTTCCAGATGGATGAAGTATCAAAGACAAAGGAAATAGCAATTAGAACAGACATCCATAGTACCTCAAATCTCCATTCCTTCCCCATCTCAACTTATGTTCTCTATCAGATATAATTAAGCTTTTCAAACCTTAATCGACAAAAGAGGCCAATGCTATTTGATCAAATTAAAGATAACATGCTTGAGTTGTCTCATCTCAAAAACTTGTTTTAATCCATACTCCTTCAATCCCAGATAGAACTTCCACCTTTCTTTTATGTGAAAAAAGAGCAGCAGTAATATCCTGCCATGTGTATTTGGCAAGTGAAAGGCTAGCACCAGTGAAACATAAAGTGTAACAGAAACAAGAGGGGCCTTTTCTAAGTGAGAATAATTAGGACGGTCGTAAAACTAAATTTCACTTAGTTACACTACTATTTCACTCGATTAACTAATTGTGAGACATTAAGTCTTATTATTCAACTCAAATACATGACCAGTTATAATTTACCAGTCACACTATTAGAACATATGATTGAGTTAACTCACCTGCAACACTGCTATGAGCATTACAAGCAATGCATAGGATCCAATCCCACCAGTATAAACCTGCAATATAAGAAGACAATAAGTCAAAGCAGAAAAGATTAAAACCTTATATCAGCAAGCAACATTAACATGTTTCTACGCATGTCTTTGCTGAGACTGAGCAACTTGGACTATTCTGTTTTTTACACATGTCTCTGCAGACAGCTAGCAACTTGGATATATCAGAAGACATTAGGAATGCTTTACCTCATTTAACTCTCTCTGTTGCAAGAACACTTTCAAAATCAAGCATAATGGTCGCAGAGGGGGCCAGCTAGATATAGCATCCTATAGAAGTTTGCAAAAACAATAACATCAGACACAGTTAATTTCTACATCAGTGGATTTTCACTGCTCAGCGAGTGGATACGTCAGCACAAACCTTAATAAATTCAGCAGCTTTGGGTCCATTTTCCACATCAAAACTGTGGCCACAGAACAGAAAATTAGAAGTATAAAGTTAACTAGATACAGAACACAAATGCTCTTCGGTCAATATCAGACTTAGTCATTTGGGTTCAAAAGGATGGCAGTCTTGCTTGCATAGTAAGTACTTGGCTGAACTTCAGAGGAAGCTGATATAAAACAATAAGGTATATCAAAGCGATTTCAAGTTACCAAGGGTGAGGAATGAGTTGTCATAGGTTTTTTCTCTAACTTCCAAGAAGTGCAGTAGGAGAGAAATTGGTCAACTCTCCATTTAATTTTTTTGGCTTGTTAAGATAAGGACTAAAGTCTAAACTAATATGGACAAATTAACAATCAAATGCACCAGGTGAGAAACTCAAACCAAAAAAAAAGGGAACACAAGAAAAGGATTAGGCCAAAACACAAAAAATGAAGTACATCATAAAATCAGTGGAATTATTTGAATTGGATAATGAACTGAAACCAGAAACCAAGTATGGAGAAGCTGAAAGAAAAACATAAACTCTCCTTATGCACAGTTGCACACTATCCACTGATCAACAAGTAGGGGCAAGACAATTCGCAGCAAGAGACTAAATGGAATAAGTTCTAGCAAATGCAATACATAGCCTTTTTAGCTATGATTTCGGGATAAAGACTAGACAAATAAACATCAGCAATATGGAACTATCTTCTACAAACTCATAATATTGCCAGAATCCCATAAACTAGTGCATAATAAAACCTTATATTGGCTGCTAAGAAGAATCGAACCTTATGTCAAATGAAATGCCACTTTTCTTCTCCACAAATTTTATTATTGGCACACGAGCCTTTGAAATCACCTGATTCAGAGAAGTACATGAAAATTCCAGATTATAGGTTCTCTTTGCAGAAACCTATCACGGGGGTTAGGGGGGAGAAAACAAAAGAAAATGTTCCTCATAGAGAGATCACAGGGCCACGTGATGCACCTGTATCTTCTTCGCAACTCCTTTCTGTGAGAGAGCTCTGGAAAGAGCTTGTAACCCAATTTGAGGACTTCTAATTTCTGACCCTAAAATCACCAGCTGTATTTCAAAGAGTAGCTCATTACTTTTATTGTAACTTGAATCATTTTTGCTTCTACACCACAATCAACCAACAAATAATATATGTCTGTGAATAGAATAGCATTGCAGACAAAGAAAGTCTACAATCTTAAAACACATTTACAACATAGTAACCACCACAACATAGTATAACGCTCCAGAAGTATTTGTCAATAAGAAACTGTGTTTTCTTTTAGAAAAACACATGCTCTTTTGTTGGGTACGACTACATTTACAGGTCCAACATCACAGAATAAGTGATCAAGTACAGGATGTCCAGGTTAGCATGATGCTTTTTTTAGCATGTTACGGAGGATCTGTAAACCTAAGTACCTAACTACATAAGTATTGAGGGGTAGTTGTTGTTTGTTGATAAATAAGGTATTGAATGACAGTTATTATTATTATTAAAGCAAGGATTTCAATTTAGCTCAACTTTTGAGCAGAAGTTGCAGCACTTTAATGAGAAACTTTAAGGAAAATATATTGTTACCGAGAAAGAAAATCCAAAATTTACTTGAAAGAAAAATGAGTAAGCTTACATCAACATCACTAGTGGGAAGATAGAGCCCTGTCTTGAATGATCCGAAGACCTCTGGCTGGAAA
Source organism: Solanum etuberosum (assembly GCA_029582245.1). Taxonomy (NCBI): domain Eukaryota; kingdom Viridiplantae; phylum Streptophyta; class Magnoliopsida; order Solanales; family Solanaceae; genus Solanum; species Solanum etuberosum. The sequence continues at coordinate 77,349 of JAJONR010002938.1, forward strand.
AAAGAATTAAAAAGAACTTTAATACAGTGAACCAATTAGCTTTGTACATCACAAGCATAATGTGCTATATAAGGATGGAATGGGAATGGGAATGGCAAGTGTGAGCACAGACCTTGCAGTTTGGCCAGATATATTTAATAACATTAAAAACACATTCTATTGCTTCATTACGAGATGCTTGCTCCTCCAGTGTAGGTGATAGAAACTCACAAAAATCTATTATCTCTGCAAATATAACACTCAGCAAGTTTAAGCAAATTCAGCTGCAAAGCTGTTAGGTAAAAAATATGAACTTTCTATATAAGTAAGTAAATTTAAATATGCACACACACAAACACATGCATATGTGTGTATTTACTCTAAAGGCATATAAACATAATCCAGAAACTGATTTAAAATTTAAAGTTTGTGAGTTCCTACATCGATTTCAAGTTAATATACAATAATAACTAGGTTCACTATCAAATATTTACTGAATAGTTTAATAGATATAAAAAAATTGAGTAAAAGCTGATGGATCCGCCTGAGCAAGTTTACAGAAAATTTAGTTGCGCTGCTTCTAAGAAGAAGAATATCATACATTCATACACATATTAATTCTTAGAATATCATCACCAGAAGAACAACGAAAACCAAAACGACGTAGCTTTACCTTGGTGAAGCTGGAGCATGGGACTCTTAAACCTACAATTAGCACGAAACCAATTGCCTTCAAGCCCTTTCTCTACTTCCTTAACTGGCAAAGGAGTAGCATCTGGTACCGGCGTCGAAGCAGAACTGGTATTCAGGTCGGCGGCGTCTCCATCGAGGTCGAGTGAAAAGTAATCCGGCGCGGCAGTTTCCGGTGAGGGACACTGGAGAGTTGATAGTGAAATCTGGTTCCGGAATACGACGTAGGGTTCATGCTCGTCGGAGGACGACAACGACGAAGGTAAGTCGTCGGTGGCGGTGGTGGTGCCGGCGGCGGAGAGTGGGTGGAGAGTTTCGTACAAAATGCCCTCAACTTCCATTGGTACTGAAATCCGCAAAATGTGTCTCACAAAGTTACGGTGGTGGAATTAACTTGGACTGCTTTAGGGCTTTACTATTATTTTCTTTTCTTTTTTTTCCTTTTATTAATTCGAATTCACGTTCTATAAAGATAATAAAAATATTATCGAAGCAAATTTGGGCAAGTTGGGAATTAACTTGAATTGGCTTCGTGATAAAACTAACTCATAAAAATATAATTTGTCCAATTTATTCAATGGCTAGAAAACCTAAATCTAATTTAGCACTTAGTTTTTAGGCGAGTTAGTAACAAAATTAATAGGATGAACTACAACACATTGTTTTAGCGAGTTAGTAAAAAAATTGACGTGATGAACTATAACACATTATTTTAGCAAGTTAGTAATAGAATTGACGTAATGAACTATTAACACATTATTTTAGCGAGAGAATTGACGGGATGAACTATAACACATTGTTTTAGCGAGTTAGTAACAAAATTGAGAGGATGAACTATAACACATTGTTTTAATCGAGTCAGTTAATTTCACATACTAGATCATTATGCAAAGAGAGAGAGAACAAGAATAATAAAGCCTAATATAAATTGTAGTAGATGTATCTATACATATGATTAAACCAGATGAACAAGTCATTCATCATTCTCTAATGAGCTCTACTTTTGCTGTTTATGAACTCATAAAAACAGGAAAGAAAACTCTGAAAAAAAGCTAGAAACAGCACTAATATGAAGCTGATAATGTACTAGTATATTTTACCAATTAAAGTTGAACTAGTTGGGCAACATTAGTCTCAATTCACCTATTGTCAAAATCCAATGTCAGCATGGTCTCAGCTGAAGAAATAATTCGCGGCGTTTGCAGGAACAACTGGCGCTACTCCAGTCCCTCTCTGTGCCAAGTAAAGAAATTTGTCGCAATCCTTTATGCCAATCTCCTTAAATGTATCTATAACTGTCTTGATGAATCCGGCCAAAGAAGCCTTGAAAGTTGGTGAGCAGCTTTTGTCGCCCTCATCAACATCCTGAACACCACCCCGGACAAGGCTACCTACTTGAGCACCATCTGTGTATGCTTTACATGCCACAAGAATATCTTGAGCACTTCGAAAGAAATGCCCTAATACAAAATCTTCGAAATACTGCAGCAAGAAGCGCATTTGGAATTAGTAGTTGATTTAGAACCACAAGTGTGAATGAAGTCAAGAAATTGTCGTGAAGCATAACAATAGAACCTATTTTGGTAATAAATGGTTCAGAACCATTGACGACGATCACAGCAGGCAAAGAATAAAAGAAAATATGGATACCTTTGGTGGACGCCTCATGGAGAAGACCATTGTTTTCAGATTTAAAATGTATGTGTTCTCATTGTACTGCAGTGAGCTTTCATCCCCTCTGGTTGTCCCGCCTGTGTTTGCATAACCAGGCTCATTGAAATAGGGTTTTGCATTTAAAATTAGCCCCTGTATGGACACCAAGACTTGTAACATAGTAGATGCACGAGGGATCCATTTCTCCTTCCCTTGGCCAGTCCAAGTGTTAAGTAGACTCAGGCAGACTTTTCCACAGTTATACAAATTAGGATTGATTCGAAGGCCAAAGGAATGGTAGTGCACAAGCTGGAAACAATAGGTAGGGAGGTGTTAGGCTAAAGGTCGAAAGGATAAAGCAGTACAGTCCTCAGAGACAAAGCGAGACACATACCGGGGGAACATTGGGATAGTTGCTTGGAAAGAAAACATCAAAGAAGTAAAGGCCATCATGATATGGAGTTCCATCAGCACCCATGATAACTGCTCTTAACAAATCCATTCTTGATTCGTACACCCTGACAAATATTGTATCTGCTCAATAAAAGACGACAAGATGAGTGCACGATTAAGAAAATTGCAAAAAACATAAGTTATAACTAATGGAAGGCTGCACCCAAGGGTGTGGCCAAATGGTCAATGAAGTGGGATGACAACCATGAGGTCTCAGGTTCAATTCCCCGCGGAGACAAAAAAAACACTAGGTGATTTCTTCCCATCTATCCTAGCCTTGATAGATAGAAATGAAAGGCTGAGATATTCAGACTTCCCTGACTAAACAGAATTTCTAGGCTTTTGTATGTTAAATTTCAATGGCTCGATGAAAAAAGAAAATCACAACACATCATGTGAAACTTTGCTTGTATACCAGGCAGATCGTTCTCCAGTATCTTCCATTCCTCCTGTATTTTCTTGGCCCAATTCTTAGAAGGCTGCAATAGAATTAGATATATCATAAGATAATGAAGCCAAAACTAGTTGAAGTTATTTGAAATTTTTTGCTTGGGATAAACTAACCAGGTTCCCTGAAGAAGCCTGTCGAGAATAGAAATGGTCCGAATGATCCTCAACAGTATCAAATTTTTTGAAAACTTGGAATTTCTTCAGAATTCTATCTAAATTTCTATGTTGCTCTTCATTACAAGCCGGTCCTGAAGGAATTGAAGGACATCCTGCAGTTGTTGCCCTTTTATGCAAACTCTGAGGGAAATAGTTCGTCATAGCAGCTGATGCATGAGCAATTCCTGCTGAAATTGGAGTGGTTTGATTAAGAAATAAATTCTTCATATCAGACACTGGAGATCCCACGGGATTTGGGAAATAAGGCCCAATAGGAGTAGATTGGTTGCCCGAACCATAAGAGGTTGTAGCACCAGATGAACCTAATTTCTTTCCATAATGAGATAATGACTCTTCATACAATTTATATGGGTTATTCCAATCAAAAGAGGCTGTAGCACCGGATGAATGGATTTTCTTTCTAATATAGGAAAACTTTTTTTCTGCCCCAGATGAGAGGATCTTTGAATTACTTACTCCCTTAGAACTCTTATCATTTGAATTTCCAATGACTAATTGTCCCTCCTTGCCTAAAGCAGGTCCTGGGGATGACCAAGACGACCCAAACTGTGTAGGCTGACCAACGAGAGTAGAGCTGCTAAATGAAGTGGACTGGTCCCTTACTGCCCCAGAGACATCTCTTACTGAAGTACTTGTAGTGGTTGACACCATTTGTTCTTTCATGGGACCAGCCATCCATGGGATTGGAGCCTCAACTCCAGAGGGGATGTCCATGTTATCAAAATGTGCTTGTAAAACAGCATAGTCGGAATACACTAAATCATCATAATACATGTCCATGTGCTCATCAGCTCCGAAAAGTACATCAGAACCAAACTCATCTATAATAATTGGACTATTAGATGCTGAAAGGCAATTCTTCTTTTTTTTTGATGACGAAAGGCAGTTCTTCTTTGAAGACTGAACCCCATCTACTGGTTCACTATTACCCGAGCTACCATTACCAACCAAAATATCCTGCAAGAGATGTGATTGACAAAATTAGACATCCAAAAAAGGACAGCATAGAAGACGAACATGAAAAGAACCAGTATTTTGACAAGAGCGCATTGGCAATCTCTGATTACCTTCCCCTTGCCACTAAATTTTACATTTCCACAAGAGCGCTTAACATCACTAGAATCTTCTTCCATGTCAACATCTATTATTTCATGGCAAATAACCTACAAAGAATACATCAGCACTAGTATCAGGGCCAACAATAATGTTACAAGGAAAAGAGAATCAAGTCAAAACGATCATGCTTGTCTTGTCAATAAAACCAAACTTCCAACAGAATCTCCTGCAAATTTGGACTAAAAAGCATACATACACACAATCAATTAACAGAAAAAATGTCACGAGAGGTTAGCTAATCTGAAAATTTCCTGAAGAGGCACTCTCATACATCGCAAAAGATTTCTACCATAGGAAAAATAAACTTCTATTCAGTTGAAAGGAAAAAAAAAATATATCAAGGCAGATCTAGCTTTTGCTCACATAAAGGAGAGTGAAATCCAGCTGAATGTATTATGTTGCTTATGTGTTAAGAGAATTATGGTAATGCCAAACTAATTTGTAGAAAAGTTCAAATTAACTTTTACAAAAAAAAAATTTGAAAAATAGTACAAGAGCATGTTGAAGGCAGGGTAAATAAATGCAGACCTCATGATTCTCATCCCACTTTATTGACCACTAGGCCACACCTTAGATGCCGAAGTACCAAGTAACTATGTACAAGATTTATATAAATAGGAAGAAATCACTTTGTGTTTCTTCAGATTTTGAATGATCGATCTCCCCTGGTTCATTTTAGCTTCATTGACGATTAGTCTTACACCCTTGGATGCAAATGCCTAGGCACTTTATTCTCATTGTTTTGATAAAATAACAATTTAGTGATGTGAGAAAAAACTCCCATATACAAGTGGTACATAAAAAAGTAGAACACCTAGACAAGAATGTGGTTCTCTATAAAGGCCCTGAATCATCTATGCTAACAGGAATTTTGTGGATGCACCAGAATTTAAATAAAACAAAAGATAAACTCTAAATTGTACAAGAACATATTCAACTCCCAGTATAAATGAGGTATACTTCTCCTAATTCTGTAAGGAGCCAATAAGTCCTAGGATATCTCCCATATTGGTTATGGATTTCTTTTGCTCCCACATCGGTTACTTGTTTTGGTTCCAATAGTATTAAGTTCTGAATAATCTGCATTTCATACGAGGAATACAATCTGTTACACCTTCAAATATCCTACTATTCCTTTCTACCTAGAAACCCAATGATATACACAATGGATAGTACTCCATACTCAGACGTGTTCACTATGGCGCAAACTAGAGTCTTGAACATTGGTGAAAATAAGTGAGAAAATTAATCATCAAGAGGGCAATACAAAAGTTGGACTGCATAGAAGTTTCTTCCAGAAAATCTTTGATTTCTTGGGAGGGACAGTGGGAGATAAAATGACATGTAGCTGACCTTAACACACTTCATTTGACTATTCCTAATAAAAAAGAAACATAAACTCTCTGCAAAGCCAAAAGTTCTGAAAATGCAAATTCACTGTCATGTGCAATTACCACCAAATAAGCCAAGTAAAAATAGTAAACTGTACATTGGGGGTAAAATGTGTATCAGCAAGATGATTCAAAGAGGTCATTAACATATATTATAGCTGAAAGTGCGTAAGCTAAAGGTAATCAATCAATTCAGAAACAAAAGAAAAATGCAAAAAGATAGAATCCTGGTACAAAGTACATAATTTTATACCTCCTTTTGCTTAGGAGTTTTTGATTTTGAACTCCAATTGGTAGGTCGCGAAATTTCCACTACCTCAACATCAATTGCACTTCCACCTGGAAACACTCTTTTCCTGTGCATCAATAGTACCATCACAAATCACAGAGAAAATGCTTAAATAAAGACAAAAACAAGAAAATGATCAACTGGTCTGTTTTTAACTTGTAACAATACACCATCAATATCACAGACACATAAACACTTAAAAGATAACAAGAAAATCATCAATTATGTACTTTGAATTCAATAACATCAAAATCATAGACCCCCAAAACATGTACAACAACAACAACAACAACACACCCAGTGTATATCGATATACACAAACCTTACTCGGCTTCCCCAAATACTTGGATATTCTTTTTCAATACCATCAAATCAACAAAACTACCCCAATTATACTTAACAGAGTTCTTTTTCCTTTTCACAACAAAACAATACAATCATCAACCTTAGGAACACCATAATAACATATCAAAAGTGCATAAACCCACACACCCTCGTTATAATTCTCTTTTTTTCCCCTAAAAACAGAGAAATCATTAACTAGGTCATCTCCAAAAAATACAGACAAAATCATCAACTGGGTCATCTCTTTTTTTACAACCATGGTGTCCAGACTTCCCTCCCCCACTATCAACTCGACTAATTCTATGGATACCCAACACACCCCATCATCAAAAGGGTCATCTTTTTACACTCCCATTTGAAAATCAATACAATCAAAAATAAAATAAAAAAGGTACTTCCACTGTCAACTCGACTAATTCTACAGATACCCAACACATCCCATCATCAAAAGAGTAATCTTTTCACACTTTCATTTGAAAATCAATACAATCAAAAAACAAAAAAAAAAAACTTTCTGAACAAATAAAGACAAGAAAAGAAAATGATCAACTGGGTTTATGCTATTTACTTGGAATTCTCAGAAACGTATGTTGCTACTTGTTTATGAGTCTCCATGGATCGATTTTGCAGAGAATTGAAAGAGGCGATTTAGGTCTGGCTTGTTAAATTCCACAGATTTTCATCGATGAAATTGAAAAATCTTCCATATACAGAAAAATTTATTGCTATGTTCCGTCTCTTCAGTGGATTCTATATTTAAAAAATTACTCTAAGAAACCAAAAGTATATTGTGAAACTTTTTGGTTCCAATAAGTTAAGACTTGAGCTTTATGACTCATTCTTCCCGCCTGGCCAAGTTGATAGGTCGGAATTTTGAGTCGAGGATTTATTCGAAATAATTTTTTGATGTTATTAAGTAGGAATAAGGTTAGCGTATGTGTTATTTTTCTTAGATTTTATTTGTGAAATTACATTGATATGTTATAATGTTATTGTTTCTTGTGTTTTATTTTTCATGATCGTGGTGTCTGGATTAAGTTTTCGTCCATTTCGATTAATTTAATGTGATATCTACTCTCTTCAATCAGCAAAATGTATTATGTAATTCTGCTCACCAAAACTATGATAATAGAAAGAATCGCCTAAATTTCATTATTTTTTTAAATTTTAGGACAAAATTTTGAGTCGAGGATTTACTCGAAATAGTTTTTCTATTTCATAAAGTAGGAATAAGGTTAGTGTATGTTTCCTCTTCTTTTTTTCAGATTATATTTGTGGAATTATATTTTTATGTTAGTTTTGTTGTGTGCTTTTTTGTATTGTGGTGTTCGGACTAAGTTTTCACGCACTTCAATTAATTCAGCGTGATATCTACCTTCTCACACCAATAATAAATATCAAATAACTCTATCTACTAAGACTAGAATAGATTGAAAAAAACTGCCTAAGATTTTGTGTGACGGAATTCATTTAATTTTTTTTTAATCAAATACACACTTTATTTGGTTGTTGATAAATATGTAAACTTTATTTTGGGGTGAAAGTTGTTTTTTTAAAAGCTATTTCGACTCTTAATATTATATTACAATTTAACTAATAGTTAAATAATATTTTTTATCAATTTTTAAATATTAAATAAAGAAATTCTGTAAACTATTTTCTGACTTGTTGACCAAATATATGAAAACATTTTTTGCTAGTTCTTTCTTTTTCCTTTTTGGAAAGATATTATTTTGTTTTTAAATTGGCTTTCGGCATATTAAATAGTACACTTTTAATGTAATATTATCTCAATCAGATTACTTATTATAAATATTTTTCTAATCTCAGAAAAGTATTTTCTGACTCATTAATGAAAAGTTGAAAAAAGGTCTTCCTTTTTTTTAATATCATTTTTGAAAAAATGGATTTTGTCATATTAAAATACACTTTTAATGTAATAATATCTTAATCAGATTACATTTAATAAATATTTAATAAAAATCTCAAAAAAAGCATTTTCAGACTCATTATTTGAATTATGTAACTTTTATTTTGACAATATATCATTTTTTGAAAAAAATGACTTTCGGTTATATATAACAATATCTCAAAATAATCCAGACTTGATTCTAGAACTTTGAAGTTGATAACCTCAATAATCATTCATTAATTCATCTCTTTTGAGACTTTTAATCACTTAATAATAAACAAATAAATAAAATATAGTATTTCATAATGTGATAATAAATATACTAACTCTCTTCAAGTAATTGATGTAATTAATAAACTCTATGGAAGTTAAACTAATTGAATTAGATATTAATACCAAATATTCCTACGAATACATTACATTAAAGGACACTTTATATTGATATTACAATTTAAGTAGATATAACATATTATTACTTTATATTTCAAGTTACCTTATATTAAAATATTTATACAAAATTAAACCAAAGAATATGGGATAAGTGAGTTAATAAGCTGCTAAAAACTTCTATTTTCTATATATACGAGAAAAAACACTAATACTATTTTCCTAATACAGCATTTGTTACTACTTGATGCACAAATAGTACTTTTAATGCAAGTCGATGTATACTATCAACTTCCCACACTTATTATAACAACATCACTGATATTTGGAACTTACGGGAGCCCTATCATACACATGCACCACCAGAGTCTTCATAAGAACTCTAGGACGAGGACCGAGTTTAACCCTGATTTACAATAAGCTGTGAAATTGGTAGCAAAGCGCTAGGATGGATAGGTGCAAAGCTAAGTGAGGAATGTCACCATTTTACTTCTAATGATAGATAGAAAAGGTGGGAGAGGGATTGAAGGACGATAAATGTACAAAAACAAAAACTATAGGCCCATTATGAACAATCAATAACACAACCTCCAATATCACTTGGCTAGGGGGCAATCGCTTGAACAAGGCGGGATTGATCGATCTACATCAAGATATTAAATTCACAATACAAATAGTTTAAGAAAAAATATCTTACATTTCCTGCCCAAGCAAATCGATTATTCAATTTCCTAGCTTTATTCCTGAACTTTGGATAAACAAAAGTCCTCTGTATAAATGATCTGTAAACATTAGCTAATTGAGAGCTTGTATGGTCCCAAAAACAAATTGGGCATTACACAAAAAATTGTATCTTCGATTGTCGTTTTAGTTAAAAATCTGTTTCTATCACTAATATCAGACCTTGAAGCCTTCAGTTCGAAGACATTTACGATGAGCTTCAATCCATTTCTCGCAAGCAGATTCACCGTGCTCCACAATGCATTCATCCCTCAACTTCTTAGTTTCAGGGCAAGCGCAGCAAATCTTCTTCTTTGGCTTTGAATCAGGCATTGTAGATGCGGCTGACTTCTGATCTTTTGGAAGTTTCGACAAGGATATGGTTGTGGATGTATTCTCTATCGGCAGTCCACCCATCGTCAAAGATTACTGGAGGAGTTAGAAATAACGATCAACAATGGCTATCTGAAGGACACTTGAGCACTGAAATACACACTAATATAAGTAAACCAACAGATAGTCTGTTTGGCCGAACTTCTAAAATCTGCTTATTTTGAAAAGAGTTTTTTGTCAGTGTTTTTCGAGAAAGTACTCCTGGAGAGTAGTAGTTTGCGTTTGACTAGTCAATTTTATAAACATTTTTGCCAATATTAGAGCAACAATCTTGTGTTTGGCCAAGGTTCCAAAAGTGCTTCGGGGACACCTCAACTCTCTAAAATAAGCATTTTAAAAAAAAAAAACAAGCACTTTTAGCTTCCCAAAAACTTGACCAAACAAACTAGAAAGGACCAAAATAAATGTATAAGAAATGCATTTTCAAATTCAACTCATCAAAACTTCCAGAAGAGGAGAAGAAACCCAAAAGGGTGTCTATCAAAAACATTGATAGAACGTCAAATTTACAATTTCATCAATCAAATAATCTATTATGGAGTCCACAAAATAGTGTTACTGTACCACCTTCACATGAAGTAATCAAGAGCTGATTAAACATGAGCAATCAAGCACAGCTAGTGCTGACGGAATCCTTTTTTAAATGCTTAACCACAATTCTTAAGAAAATAAGTGGAGAAAGATATTGCAAGTATTAGGATTCCCTTTTTTTCCATATCACTTCTATGTCAAACAACATGCACTTGTTATTAAAAGAAATCCTCAATATTCATTAAAAAGATTCTGGTGGGTTCTACACTAGTAAAACAATTTCAAAACATATAGAGCTTTCCAGAAACAGAATCTCTTTTTCTATCCC
>JAJONR010002939.1:0-89032 GCA_029582245.1 Solanum etuberosum
ACTATTTCAGGTCCAGGAAATTGACCATTCACTGTAACCATACTCTTTCTGTGACATAGTCGTGTCACGTTTTGCATTTTTATCTGAAACAATTAATTATATGCTAAATCAAAAAAATTGAATTCACTTAGGAAACTATACAATTATATGTATACATACTTCAAATTTATAGTGTCTGGTTGCAGCGGAAATGCTAGGGAGGAGACACGATGCAATCATCAGAGAGACGAGAAATATTTCAATAGCTCCCATTTTTCGCGCACAGAAAATTAAATCTTCTTCTTTTGTTACAAAACTTGACTTTGTTCTATTAAGTGCATGGGAGTCATGTGTATATATAGAGATGTTTGGTTGATTTGGTGAAATTATAAAAAAGAATAGAATTGAAGAGAAAAGTGAATAGGTTGATTGTAAGCTATGTTTGGTTAGACCAACTGTTGTTGTAGAAACAAACTTTAGAGTGGTGTCAAAGAATACATTTTTTTTCTGTGTATTTGTATATCATTTGATTTTTGTAATTGTCATGCAGATATTTCACTATGTATGGATTTTCCTTGTTAATAACTCATTGAGGATAGATTAATTTAGACTTCATAGACAGCTAGCTATAGGCTTCATGATTTTGACACTCTTCCATACAGAAAGATGATATATATATATATATAGCCTTGAACAAAAAGCTTTTATCATGCATGCATTACAAAGTGTAATTATTATCAAAAAAATTCTTACTAACTTGAATTGGAAGAAATTTAAAGGGGTTGATTTAGTTAGATAGTTATCAGTTGAGTAACTATCTAACTAAATCAACCCCTAGTGTAAAATCTAAATTACATTTTATCCCTATTTTTTTCTATTTTACAAAAATCCCTTAAAATAAAAGTCATCCGGATACATAAGTTTCGTCCGGATTCATTATGTGTGATACATTACAAAAGCAGGCAGTTGCACCTAATAAAGAAAATAGTTGGCTGTTGCGCTTTATTAGGAATTAACCTAAAATTGATTTTAGATCCCACGATTCAAGCATAAGTGATTCTTATCAATCCATCACAATCTTTAACAGATTCACATATTTCAAAATTCAAATTTTCATCATCTCCGTCAAGCTGCCATTGCAGCCCAAATCGTGAAGAACTCAAATTACTCGATAAAATTGGCTGATACAATATGAATATATCAATTTTGTTGAGAGATTCAAGAATTTGGGTAAGTGAGATGAATTATGAAGGTTACAAAAGTGATGAAATTGTTGTTGGACAATCGATTTCATTTATGAATCTCAAAGCCGTCATTTCAGTCGAGTTGGAGATCGATGAGATTAGGTAAAACTTGAAAATCAGATACATCGTAGAAGGTTATAACTCATATTTATTGAAAATTAAGAACGACATGGGTGTAAAACTGTATTTGGAGGTAAAAAAATGAGCCTGAATTTGCAATGTATAAGTCAGGAATACATTGCAAATTTTGATGTATCAAACATCTGATAATGTATCATAGTACTAAATTTTCTGATCATACTAATACATTCAATTGCTCACTTGCTTCTGTAGTAACATGAATATTTTCATCTGTGGGTTGGAGTTCTGAAAAATCCTTCATTTCTTGTTGATTCTTGGCAGTATCATGAAAATTTTCATCTGTGGGTTAGAGTTCTGAAACATCCTCCATTTCTTGTTGATTCTTGATAGTATCATCAATCTGTATTTTTAGTTTTAGAACAAACAATTGTTAACAAATATATTAATGAGTACATTTAAATTAGTAACTTGCAGTGTATCTTATGTGTGTATCTGATACATTTTAGTAAACTTTGTGTATATGATACACACTGAATAATACATGTTTTGAATGATACACCAATGAACATTATTTTTGTATCAATAATTCCACATAATTAAAACAACTCCACACATGATACAAAAATGCTCACCAATTGAACATGATACAAAAATTGCCCAACCCTTAAACATGATATAAAGAAAGGAGTACAATTAACTTAGTAACTTGTTATTTATCTTATGTTTGTATCTGATACATTTTAGCAAACTTTTGTATCTGATGCATACTGAAAAAATACATGTTTTGAATGATACACTATTGAACATTATTTTTGTATCAATAATTTCAGAAAATTACAACAACTCCTCAAATAATGAACAAAATTAGGGTTTAGTGTATCAACTAATTAAACTTAAATATTGATACATTACAATATGAAACATTATATTTTCATTAATGTATCATTATTTGATTAACTAATCAAAACAGCTTCAACAATTCATAAAAGAAGATCGACATACTATCTTAGGTAAGGATGGTCGAGAAATTGCAGGAGCAAATTTTTGACCCCCCCGAGAAATTGCAGGAAGTGATAAATGTGGGTTTAGGGAGTGAGGAGTTATGTATCCAGAATTTTGGTTTCGGGAGTAAAATAAGGGATTTTGGAAATTTTTAGAAATAGTAGAGAATAATGGAAATTATGGAACATAAAGATGTGTATATAGGTAATTAATCCTTAAAAAAATTAGTCCAATTTTTTTTTAACAAAGAAAGATGACTTTCTGAGATAATTACTAGAAACTAATTGAGTGACTACTGAAAAATCAAGTCAGACTTATTTTGATGTATGTATAGTATCCAAACAAAATTTAATGAAGGCTTAATCAAAAGTCAATTCCTTAAACTAGTCAGGATACTTTATTTAGATACTTGAATTAAGTCATGTTCCAATTAAACACCCTAATTTTTTTTAAAAAATGTTTTAATTAGTCACTTTTTATACTTTATGTATTTATCAATTATGTAGATGAGTGAAATAGTGTTTATAAATAAGTTTGACCAGCTTATAAGCTTGGCCAAATACCCTCTAATTTTTATTAAAATATAACTTAAACTTTTTATTTTACTCTTACCTCTCTAAAAGAGATAAAGACTGCGTACATTCTATCTTCTCCAAATCCTATTTGGTTGGATTACGTTGAGTATGTTATAGTTGTTGTTTTTCTTTTACTCCTAACAAAAAAAGTTCTAACCACAAAAATGTTGTATATTCCTTCTATCCTTTATTATGTCACAATTTATGTGACGCTCTTTCTTTTTACTCATTTTTATAGGGAATGCTCACATCGTTCTCTATTTACTAGTAGTATAATAACTTAACTTATCATTTGACTTATTTTAAATCATAAGTTTCAACATTCTTTATTTTTTCTCTTATACTCCGTCTCTAATTAAATATCATCACATAAATTGAAACAAGAGAATAATTATCAGATCACAAGCTTCAATATTATATTCTCTCCAACCTATTTTTAAAATGTAGTTTTACACCCCTTTTAAAGGTTTTTTTGGGATGTCAGCGTCAGTGTGTGAATTAAATTTCATTATAGTTGAGCCAACCACGAGAGGCTTTTAATTCATGTAGCAACTTGACTAGGAACGGAATATTATGCAAGTTATATTCTTTTCCGTTTTAAAATACTTGTCATATTTTTATTTATTTTTATTTTTTTCCAAAAAAATTATGATTGAAGAAATATATTTACCTATTTTAGTCATATTTATATCTTAAAATACAATCTCTTTTTGTTGAATATTTCTCTATTTATGTATCATAATTAAAGTATTTATAGTCTTGAAACACAATTATTAAAATAAAAATTAAAGGAGAAAAATAGTTAGTTATGTCCTTTCACTTTTAAAATGACAAGTCTTTGAGACATATATTTTAAATAATAAAAACTATAAATATATTGAGAATACTATTTACATGAAACATTTTTTAAATCAGTTTAAAAAAGAATTATACAATTCTATAGTTAGTTTAGTTAATTTTTAAAATGTCCAATTTATAACCATACAAACATTTATTACTATTTTATAAGACAAAATTCGAAAGTTCTTTTACCTTAAATTTCATATCAAATCAAATAATATCACATAAATTGAGACGGAAAATATAAATAGTAAATTAATTAGCAAAAATATTATTTTTTTTTAATTTTTTGTTTTGCAGCGAATTTGCTGGCGTAAAATACGGGATAATGGGGAAGTAGTAGTTTTATTACTGCACCAAAAAAGTGCATTCTGTACCATTACGTTTGTGCTTCGTAAATATTTTATCGTCTTCATTTATTTGACATGTTTTTCTTAATCTATTCAAATAATTTAATTTTATTTTTTTTTTATTCTTTAAATTCTTAATAAAATGATTTATAGTTACATTATTTTTTCGTATTTAATTAAATCGTGTCACGTAAATTGAAACAAAAGAATATACGTACAAACCTTTAACTGCAATAAGTTAGTAATAGCCCCACAATGTTATAGTAAAAACTTAAATTTGTGCGTACTTTTATATATATGAAAACAATGCAAATAGAATAATAAAATGAGCAAGGCAAACAGCGATCATCCTCGTGGGTTCACGCAATAGGTTACTGCAGTCAAAAAAACAATATATATCATGTTTGCATTTACCATTTTTCATGAGTCTTATCTCCTCTTTTTTATTCCTCACCCCCCCTTTGCAACTATATATTTATAGTAAAAAAAAAAGAATTATACTTTCATAGTAATTTAACTTGTCATATGATGTCATGTCCGATATTCATATTGAAGTCCGATTAAATTTGAATTCGCATCGAAAAGTCTCACAACGGGTAAAGCGCTCCCTAATTAGTAAATTGAAATGAAAAGAATGTTATTTGTATCCAAGTTACTTTTTTTTGGTTCAAAATAATTAATGTTTTAGCCTCTAAAATTTGATACAAACTAATTAATATTTCACAAAATCAAGAAATTATTTAATTCTTTTTCCCATGACACATTCCTAATCCTCATGATAATTATTATGTCAACTTGAAGGAAAAAAATATAACTAAGAATATTTTAATCAAAATTCCTCTTAAACTTTGAAGTAAATGAATTCATTAATCCATATATCAAACTTAAAACATCAATTATTTTGGATCAAAGGTGATATCAATTAGTATAGAGTAATATCTATCATGAACATATAGATATATTAAAATAAAATAGGGGGTAGCGGAAGGGGAAATGGGAGGGGGTTACAATATGGGGATCGTATCCTCGTTCAGATAATCAATCAACTTAGCTACTGAGATTCTAAAATATTTTTCTATATATTTTTTGCTTCATAGAAATTAAATTCAATTTGGCTAGCCAGGCTGTATATACTACTACTTCATATGACTCTTTACTCCACCAAGAATTTTAATACTACTATTATATATATTAAAGTTTACCTTAAGGTTTTTGTGCATGACACAAAGCACTAGAAAGGGACAAATTTATAAAATCCTTTTTATAGTTTTGGAGACTATCTTATCATGTAGTGATCATTTGCCTTTTGTCCTCTTTTCAAACTATTTGTACCCTAAATTTTTTCACTGACAAATTATAAGTCATTCTTGGAATAATATAAAAAATTGTATTTTTATTTACTTTCTACAAAAGATGGAGAGTTTGCTTTGTGATGAAGTTTGGCTAGAAAAAGAAGAAGAATTCAAAAATGATGTTGAAAATTCTTGTTTTTTTAAGTCAAAAGAAGATTGTGAAGAAGCTTTTGAGATTTTATTAGGCAAGGAGATAAGTTACATGCCTAAAATAGGCTATGTGAAGTTTATAAAAGAGAATTGTTTTATTGAGAATGCAAGGTTCAAAGCTATTAATTGGCTTATTAAGGTAATAACATTTATGTATCTTCTCTTTTTATGAATCATATATATCTCCTAGTATAGACAGAGAGATTCAGTGGCGGAAACAAGATTTTTACGAGGGTATATAAAAAAAATGATGTGACTTTTCTGATAAAGAGAGTTTGAATGAATCCCTTTTTGTCCCTCTATCTCCGCCCCTGCAAGTGTCGATATAGTGTAGTCTTAATTGATTCAATTGAATTCAGTATCTTTTTTTACCGACTTAAAAATATATATGTATGTGAAATTTTTCTAAAATCTCGAGAATTTTCGAACCCCTAATCGTATCATGGACAAATTGTTATAGTATAAGAATCAAATGTTTCTTGCATAACTACTTTTTGTGTTTTTTTTTTCTTCATGTTTCCATTATGTGACCAGTACCTATATTCAAGTCTGATTAGTTCAGATTCGCGCTGCGTAAGATCCTATTCGGGAAGAATCACAGATGATTCCATATCTAGAGATCGAACCCGATACATCTGGTTAAGAGAGGAGCAGTTTCATCTACTGCACCAATGTTTTTTAGCCTCCTAAATAATTTTTATTTTATTTTTATTTTTTTCATGATTATGAACATGTAAAGTCTCAAAGGAGGTGGAATCTCTCATTTGGAACTGTTTTTGGTGCTGCAAGTTACCTTGATCGGTTTATCTCTTTAAACAAGTGCCAGGTAAGAATAATATTAATTTATATGAATTTTTTTCTAAAAAAATAATTATATATATTTAAAAATCTTTGTAATTGAGTTAATCGACCAAATTTTATATTACACAAAACAAATTTTGTAGGGATGGAAATACTGGATGTTTGAGTTACTCTCAATTGCATGTTTGTCTGTGTCCTCTAAATTTCATGAAACAAGTCCCCCTCAATTGCTTGAATTACAGGTGAGTATCTTTAGGGTAGTTTTTTTTATTGATATAGATAGATTAACTTGAGTGTCAATCAGAAATAATTTTTTTATTCTCATACGATAGGTGTGAGTCTAGGTATACACTATTCTCTTCAGACTATATTCGTGAAATTACATTATTGATTGTTGTTTGATGATATTTGCAGATGGAAGGAGTTGAACATTTGTTTGAATCAACAATGATCCAACGTATGGAATTGACATTATTGGAGACTTTAGGATGGAGATTAAATTCTACAACACCATATTCATATATTGAATTATTTCAATGGACTATTAATTCACTCAAATTATCCCTCCTTCAAGATTTTACTTCTCATGTCAATGACCTACTTCTTCGAATTCTTTTAGGTAAAAAAAAAAACACTTAAAACTCGAATTGATTTCTCAGATGATCACTCAACTAATAGTACTTATAATTATCTCAGAAAGTGACTTTCTAAGATAATAACTGTTAGTTGATCGATCATATGAGAAATAAACCTGTTAAATTAATAGTACTTATAATTATCTCAGAAAGTGACTTTCTAAGATAATAACTGTTAGTTGATCGATCATATGAGAAATAAACCTCTTAAACTCTTCTTCGTTTTTTCCGAAATAAAATAATTTAACTTATATGTACTTACAACTGATTAATATTTATATGTCGACAGATGCTAAATTCTTGGAGTTCAGGCCTTGTGTCATTGCACAATCTGTTGTTACATGCATTTCTGAAGATTTGTCTCTATTAATAGATGACTCTTGTTTCAATAATTTTACTAGACTCATCCCTCAAGATCAAAAGGTAAATATTTACACAATCCTTTATTTTTTTTTAAATTAGAAAATATTCATTTGAATATAAAATATTCTCCAAATTATTTAAATATAGAAGTTAGATAAAAGGCACCATAAGTCATACTATAATTAAAAATACTTTGCCAAAACATGTATTAAGAAAACCTCTTTTGACTCTACAAAAATTAGTTGTGTCACATCAAGTAGAAAGGACTATTATACTTTACTAAGAACCTCATTATTGTTGTTTGATAGTATCACATATTAATTGACGAAAAACATCTCGTAATGTATTTAATCAGAGAATAGATTATGCTCATGCGGAAGTATCTATTCCTTACGAAATCTCAAGTGTAAAAGTGTGGATTTCATAACCCTTCTTTCTTTTTCTTTTTCTCATTTAGGATGATCTAAGCAAGTGTCAAAGAATGATGATAAATAAACAATTCTTGATTAAGGAATTTCAAGAATTGATAACAAGTGAAGTTTTTTATTATGGCCCTTCAAGTCCAGTAACTGTATTGACAATGGAGCAACATGACATGTGTGATATTCCTCAAGGGGATATCAATTACATTTCTAATGCTAATAAACGTAAAAGGGAACGTTGACGAACGCGTCGGACAGACGTCAAGTGGTTGAATTTTTTTTTAATTTTCGAGGGCGAATCTATCAAATTTGATCAATTCTAAAAATGTTGTTTGTTAATTTTATGTTGTTGTAGTTGATAGCTCTTTTAAACACTACTAAGTAGAAGCTTAGGTGAGGATCAAGATTAATTATTATTATTATTATTGTTGTTGTTGTTCTACTGCTAAATAGCGAAGCTTTTAGCAAAACTAATTTTAATTTACGATTGTTATTTTCTCAGCCTATATTTATTATTGTCTTTTATGGCATGATGAGATCATTTAATTTTTGGAATTTTTAATTCATAGATGGTAATTCATGCTTTATTTTATTGAATTATTTTTTATAGCATAAAATTCATCGAACCTTACACAAATATCATAATAAAGTCACTAAGCAAATCGTTCAATATAAATTTGTCTAGTTAAAAATTGAGTTTTTTTATTTATTGGAGCGGCGGCGCCATTCGGGGAAATGCGCTCCTTATCAAAGATTTTTGCATATCCAGAGTTCAAACTCTAGGCCTCATGCCTCTGATTAAGGAAGGAACAACTTTATCCACTACTTATCGAAATTTAGTGGCTCTCCTTAAAATTGTTAGTGAAAAATTACAAAATAACAAAATAACAAGATTACAATTGAAAATAAAAATGAAGAAATAAATCTCTTCAGGCTGAGGCGTGGATATCTCGCTCTCTTTAAGGAGATTCAAGCCCACTGCAGCAAATGTTTTTCACCGGTCCAGTAGTAGTCCTTCTTGACTTGTCCCCTCCAGGATACAACAACTTATTCACAAAAGATAACTCAACAACTCTAGACAAGAGTTGAGTCCAAAGCTCCACAAAAAGAACACCTCCCTTCAACTAATAAGAACTCTCTTTTTGACTAACTTTATGCACTCTATATTTTCTTGTATATAAACCAAATGAAGACCACCACTATTTATACTAGAATAAGTCTTTCTAGCAATGAATAGGACGATAATGGTATAGTAAATAGTGAAGATAATGGCCTTAAGAGTTACATAGGTTACAAGTCAATGGTGCATTCTCTAACTGCCAATGAAGAAGCAGTAAAGAAAATGTCCACCAACGGCAGTAATGAATAGAGGCAGTAATACCTTAGAGGTAACTTGAACGGTCAGAATAAAAAAATGTCAATGTGGTAATTCAATATATGAATTATTTTTTTGTAATATTAAAATGCCTACACTAACCGTTAGTGTAATAAAGTGAAAAGTTGAGTTACCGTAAATAAACTCTTATAAGTTTGTAGCATAGTTTAACCCAAAGCATAATAAGAAAATAAAATATACTCTTTGTAATATCACCTATAACAAATTTTTATTTAAAAACTAATATTAAATAATGTACTAAGTTTATTAATTTCAAAAAAATCAACCAAAACAAAAATAAATCGGAATTTAGTTTTCTATTTTGAATCAGATGTACATTTTCCAGTTGTATTTGAATAATATAGAAGACATAACTATAAGCTCAAATTAAATATGGATTTTTCGTGTTTGTACGTAGAGAGAAGTATTGAAAATATTCCTAAATTTAGTGTGAATTATTAGTTTCATCCTTAAACTATTGACAGTCTTAAAAACACTCTTTTACTTGACTAACTGAGCTTAAATGCATCTCTAATCTTACAACATGAGTGAAATACACTCTAAATACTCGTCAAACTTAGAAATATTTTTAACACTGCTCACCGTCTAGCCGTCTAAATTTAATAAAAGAATATTACTGTATTAAAGAAATGCATGCATGGGAAGAAGGACAACGTGAACTTTTATAGTTGTAGAAATGGCTACGTGACCCTATATTACATCTTACGTGTTCCATTTTTGGCTTCTTAAATTAATTTTTTTTTTTATTTTTGGTGAAAATTTTGGAAAGAATAATGGTGATATATTATCATATCAAGCACATAAATTTGGAAGAGGGTTTTGTCAAATCAAATAGAAAATATGTTATATTTGACTATTTATCAAATTATATTATCGTAAAATATGAATTAATAAAATAAACTTAACATACATGAATAATTAGGTGGTTGAATGGTTAATAAATGATGATAAAATTTATGATTATTCAAAAAAAATAAATATTAAAAGTTCATACTTTAACTAATTGAAGATTTAAGTACTTAATCAGATATTAGAATTTATCAATACCCCTTTATGTAGGATGTGTTTATTACGGAAGAAAATGTTTTTTAATTTTTTTATATTTGATTGGTTTGACATTTTAAAAAGATAAGTTTATATTATTTTTTTTCTAACGGAAACAATAGAAACCAATTCGGTAAGTGTCATTTATTACCTTCAACTTTAGGTGTGTAAAAGTAAGCATTTAAATTTGCATAAAATTGAATAAGTAAACACATGTTTTTTTACGTAGTAACTCGCATACTACTACTTATATGTATTATGTCACGTAAAACTCATGTGTCAACTTATTCAACTTTATATAAGTTTAAGAGTGTGTTTGGTACGGAGGAAATAAGCAAAAACTATTATACCTAGATAATTTATAATCTAGCAAAACACTGAATGGGCCGGGGTTGGGATGGTGGGTGGATTAAGAAAAAATAATGAAATTGCAATATCATTTATAAAATCAATCAAAAATGAGAAAATTGTGAAAACATTTTTCAAAAAGTGTTTATTTGTGTTGGTGTACACCCAAAGCTGAAGATATAGATGTCAGTTGAAACCAAGTTAAACTGTTTAACGAGCACATTTATGTATTACAACAACAACATATCTAGTGAAACCTCACTAAGTGGGGTCTGAGGAAGGTATATTGTACGCATACATTAATTACCACTACCTCCTAAAGATAAATAAACTGTTTTTGAAAGACTATCAACTTAATTACATCAAACTCAAGTAAAAGAAAAAAATAATAACAGTAAAATAGTGTGATAATCGAAAACACCATAGAAAAATACGAGGTGTCAAAGGATGACACCTATGTGGGGAGTGGGACACACTCATTTAGAGAAAGTAATTCCTCTTATCAGAATTTTGGAGACCACAAAAATATTTGTTGATAAAGTAACACAAAAACAAGAATACAATGGGCTAATTTGCTTCAACTTTTTTTGTGTAACAATGGCTTCACTCTCATCTTCATTCCTCTCAACAACACTCTCTGCAAATTATTCTCAAAATCACCATTTTTTTCTGCCCAATAATCCCAACTTCAAAATTACCAAAAGGACCTCCTTCAACATTCAGGCTGCAAAGGTTCCAGCTGGGGTATGTGCTTTATCATGTGCCATCTTTAGTTTTGAACTTTGAGATTCAAATTAGTTTTTCTTTGATTGTAATTTTTTTTTTTTTTTATGAATCTTGAATTATCGATTATTGGGACTTACGGTACTTTTTATGTTGTTTCCAATGATGCAAGTTTTATTATCGGAAAAACTTAAAGGTTCGAATTCATTATCAAGATAAACAGTTTTGACTCTGAAATTATATATATAAATAGTGGGTAATGACTTTTTTAGGATATACATAAGCTGTTAAATTCCATTGGCATAAGACTTTTTTTTAATCCCCTTATGTCAATTTCTGATTTCACATCTTAGGATTCGTTAGGCCATGAAAATTCACTTTATTTGAAAATCAACGTTTGACTATAAAAATTTCAAATATAACTTGAAATTGTATTTGAAATTTTGACCCAAACCCTGTTTTCATACATATAACTATGTTTTTTTTTTGTTTGTTGAAGTGGTAGATAAAAGTGGACCATAGTTACAAAATGATGTTTCAAAATGTTTGTAAATGTGGGTACCGGACACCGGAGTCGCCTTTGTTAGGGAGAATTTTAGCCCCAATGTGAGAGCTTGTGGCGCGAATCCGAATTTAGTTGGGCTCCAACGTGGATACGGGCGGGAAACAAAAAAAAGTGTTTATAAATGTAACTTATATTGTGTAGGTGGAGTTGCCAAAGGAAGTACCAAAGTTCAGCAGACCCCTTTTGGGTTTTACAAAGACTGCTGAGATATGGAACTCTAGAGCTTGCATGATTGGTCTTATTGGCACATTCATTGTGGAATTGGTAACTACACATCTTTTATACCTTTGAGTATTTGGTTTTAAATGATTAAACTACTGTATTTGTAATCTTTGTGTGTTGCATTTTCCAGATTTTCAACAAGGGAATTCTTGAAATGATTGGTGTAGAAATTGGAAAAGGCCTTGATATTCCTCTCTAAATGTTGTATATGTTTAATTTCTTCATCAACATTCAGTAATGTACAACACTGATACATTCATTATTCAAGAAAATTTCGAAATCTCTTCTGGTGTTTTATGTGCAAAAGTAATTGCAACTACAACTCATATAGAGCATATCATATCTACAAAAAGTGTATAGATACTTGTGAGTTGATGAACGTAATGTGCCTTAAACCTTTCGATGAAAATAAGTAAGGAAGGAAACAACTACATGACTCGGCTTAAACGAGTATCTATGACAGACACTTTGGCTGATGACTCTAGTGCCTCCGCGAGTGACAATCTGCGAGTTGTCCAAGCTGTTTCAGCCCACTGCTTCATTTTTTCACCTTCTGTTTTTCTGTTTTGTTGCACGATAAGCGTCTCTGCATACCCACCTGCACAACAGCCAAGCAAGTTGATCCAGGCACTAGGATGGAATGCCATAAAATTACACACTAGAAAAGATTCACTTTCTGTATAGCTAGAGTACATTGACAAGTAGTTTCATGATGTTTATCAAAGATAGGCAACGATTTTGTGTAAGAAACATCAGCAGGGCGGCAGGAGAGTTTTTCAATGGAAGCTAACAGAACCATTTTGCAGAAGAGGCTATACAACAACAACATACACAATGTAATCCCACAAGTGGGATCTAGGGAGGCTAGAGTGTACGCAGACCTTACCCCACCCTACCTTGAGAGGTTGTTTCCAATAGATCCTCGGCTCAAGGCAAAGCATATCAAAGCAGACAGAAACATAAATAATGGAAATGAAGAAATCATGGCAAAATACCATAGACAGCATGACAAAGAATTCTGAAAAAAAGAACAGTAACTACAACTAAATACTTTGATAATCGAAGTACAAGAGTACAAGAGACACTAGACAGTAACAAAACTCGAAGAACAATAAATTACAGGAGAAATACTACTACTACTAGTATCGAAGGATAAGTGAGACAACGCTCTACTACCTACTAACCTTCTACCCTAATTTGTTTCCTCCACAACCTCCTACCTAAGGTCATATCCACAGTAAGCTGCAACTGTCCAATATTTCTTCGGCCTCCCTCACACCTAGCACTTGCTAAATCTAGATCAACTCTTCAAGTACAAACAAAACTTTCACTGATTGCTGCAGCTGAATTCTTAATGAATTTCCATATGCTTTTCCTGTCGAGTCAATTTAAACAATTCATCCCTTCTTAAAAATATGGAACTGAAAAGCAGGAGGCATCTATTACTTTGGCCAAAGCACAACGATCTGGGAAGCCATGCTAACCCCTGCAATCTATAGCTTCGTCTCTTTCAGTGAAGACTCAAAACCTATAATGCCCGACGGAGGCAGGGGTTGCAAAAAGAGAGATCACTTTACCCTAAAGAGTAAGGACACAGCTTTTGCTACTACTACAAAGTTTGTTTCCAGAAAAAAGATCTTGTAATTAGGGTGAAAGAAGAATATCTTGAAGAGGTCGGACAGTTCTGCAAAAGATGCGGATAAGAAGTAAATAAGATCCACTAAATTTTAGAAGCAATGTATACCTCTTGCAAGGGCAAGAATATCCCTTCTAGACTGTATCGCTCCAACACCTGTAAAAAGATTTCGAATGGTTGTTATTCTACCTCTAGTTGATTTCTGCATGATGCAAACTTGGAACTTTTTCATTATTTGGCATACCTTCTACTTCCAAGGGTGGAGCTTTGAGCACTTCAATTGCTCTTCTATAGAGTCCCTGCATTATTCAATGAAACCCTTTAAGAGATAGAGAGAGACCCTGAGAAAGAAAGTATTTCATATTCAACTATTGTAACTGCAATAGGGTCACTCATTAAATCCTTTGGATTCAGGTCCTTGAAACGAACAGTTTCTTGACATTATTTTTGGATTAAGTTCTTTTCAGAAGAAATCCTTAGAAACAAAGCCACCTACGTCACCTAGGGAATAAACCCTAAATTGTGTCCATTGAACCATGCATTCTTAAAAAAATTGGAAATGCATCCCAAAACCTTCTCACAATGTTAAAACGAATTCCACCCAAGGCAAAAGCATTGTTACTGGGTTGACATTGCAAAGGTAAAACAGAAAGTAAATGCATGTGGTGTATAGATATTTGTATATGCCAATGGCTCTGAGAATAGTTTCAGACCTCTTGAATCAAAAGCGAGCTTGACCGCTCCATGGCTGCTTTATGTCGATACATGAGAGCTATGCAGGTCAAAATAATACCTACCTTTGGATGATAATTACCTGCATAAACAAAATAAAAATCAATAGGATACAAATGATTTTGTCATACATGCAATAATAAATTGATGTAGCAAACCAAAGCACTCTTCTGCTTTCTTCAGTGCTGCAGTTAGTATTTCCTCAGCATCATCAAAATTCCTACAGCCAGAAAAGTCTGTGCATGAGGGAAGATATTGGAATATATGTTTGTACAAGGGAAAGCCAAACATTTAAAGGAAGTCTTACCCCAAATGAGCCTCAAGCTGTCCTAGAGCACAAGTAGCTCCTAACAAAGTCTCCTCCAAATTCATGTTACAAGCTGATACGGACTGTGAGTCAGTAAAATCTTTACGTTCTGATACATCCTGCATTGTCCTTTGATATAACTCCCTCGCCATTTGGAAATTCCGCTTACAATGCAGGAATTCACCAAAAGATAGTCCAACGTTGCCTATACATCACGATATCAATATATTGTAGAACTATGTCATCCGTGATGTCTCACAAGGCAAATCCTTACCAAAGCAACCTTTATCACCTTGAGCTCCTTCAAAGAATGACTGGGCTGAAATGAACATACACAATGTCAATACCTTAGAACAAAGAATAACACAGAAAGCAGAGGAAAGGTTTGACCACTATATTTCTCACCTGATTCAACATTACCATGGACCAACTCAACCAGCCCTTTCAATGCTTTTGCACGAGCTTCCAAAATGTCAGATCCACCACCACCAATCTCTAGCCTTATTGTTTCCAGCAGTTGCAAGCACATATCTGCAGTTGCTGATGAAAAATCATCCTACATTTGGAGAAATATTTGCTTAGTGATCCTACATTATATATAAACTATATGCCAAAATCAGTTCAGCCAGACATCAGCAGTTCAACAAGTCTTACTTGATATGATTCTAAATAAAGCCCAGCAAGTGCTTCAGAGGCGGCAACTGCAATCATATGTCTAATTGTTACCATGGGAACTTCAAACTGTGGATTCTATCATAAGTGCCACAAATTTTACCTCTAACAGCTAAAGATGACAAGCCCAAATCTTGGATTTTCTGGAGCTTCTCAATGGCTTCACTAAAATTCCCTCTAAAAAAAACAAAAAAAACACCAGGAAAGGAGAATAAAACAATTAACTTCAAAGTCCAGGCCATAAATTGTAAGTGAATAACCACATCATAAAGACTAACCTTTCAGAAAATAAGGTAGACATGGCGAGCAAAACCAATCCTTTAGCACTCTCATCCGACTGAGTTGAGTGGCACTGCTCAAGTACCAATTGAGCTTGCGCATATGATTCATCTATGAACACCACATGAAAAATCAAATCAAATTCACAATGACAGCAGAGAACCAAACTCAAGACACGAACTTGATAAGTTGGGAAAAGTAAAAAAAAAAAAAACTGATTGAGAAGAACACATGTGCCCAATGTAGAAAATCAAAGTAGATTCATATTTTACAACAGATAAAAACTCAAGACATGAACTTGATGACATGGAAAAAGTGATAGACCTGATTTTTCGAATAGGCATCTATGACCACATGGAAAATTGAAGAAAATTCACATTTACAACTGTCCTAAATGATAGTTCACAAATTTCACGAGGTCTTACATGGTTGACTGTCGCGTCTTCCTTTTTTAAAAGATATGTCCATTCATGAAAGGTGTTACTTGAAAAATAGTGACTTTTCCATTAGAAAGCAACTCTTCTTAAGGACATGAATGGGTACCTTCATTAGTCTGTCTCTCTACATATGTATGAATATGTATATGTATGTATATATGTATATCTATATGTGTACATACACATACACATACACACACACACACACAAAAGTGCTTCAGAGGAGGTACATACATACACATGCACACAAAAGTGCTTCAGAGGAGGCACATACATACACACGTGCGCGCGCACACACACTATTCCATAAGTGGGAAGCCCCAAATCAAAGTATTAAAATACTAAAGTAACCTTAAAATGTTGATGAACAAAACTGCCCTTTCATAAATAATTTTTTTTTTCATTTATAACCAGTACATGAACCTAGCTTACATTAATCATTCTTTTCCTCATTAGTGTAAAACGGTAGAACTTAAAGAGTTGTAAAAACTCAATATAGACTAAATACAATTTAATAAGTTGACACAAACTATATACCTACTAAATGTTATATTACTGCTAGCTATAAAATGCCTATCAAATGGACTTCTCCTTGAGTTGAGTTGTTGCTTTGTCTTGACCGTTGCTTTTGATTTGAAATTGTTTGAGAGTTCTGATTGTGCACTTATCATCTGCTGCTTGTAATACGACGACCGCTGAAGCATATGAGAAGACTATCTTTCCAGGATGGATAAGCGATATTGGTTAATTCCAGCTTTCTTTGAAGAGGATTTAAGACGGATACCTACTCTTTGCATTCAAAGACTATCTTTCCAGGATGGATAAGCAATATTGGTTCATTCAAGCTTTCTTTGAAGAAGATTTAAGACGGATACCTACTCTTTGCCAAGAGATTACAAATGGAACAGACGGGGTGAGGCCGAGGAGGGCAAAGTCTTATGACCCCACAAAAAATTAACTTGTCTGTCTAGCTTTAACTTGTCTGTCTAGCTTTCTCTATTTCCAATCCTTCTTTGTATCGCCCTGTTGGGCTTAAGTTTTCTTTTTCTTTTAATTTCTTTCCTTTTTGCACTTGTAATAGCAATATTTTGGTAGTAGACTATGTCTAAGGGGACTTAATCATAAGAAAATAGGTAATTTTTTTAAAGTATATATTCTATATGTTGAATTGTTTTAACCTCTTTATATGTTTACCACTTTATATTTAACTATCTTAGTGATATTCGAGCTCTGCTAAAAAATAGAAGAGATGACTAATTAAAAATTATAATACTTCTTACCTAAATCATCAAAATCCTAGAGATAAGAAACAAAAAAAAAATTGTTACATATAGTGAAAATCTTATTTTATTTGGATAATAAATAATTTAATGTCAAATTATGGGCCTTTAGTGAGTAAGAATGACAGTCTTACCTTATCTTCACCATCATACGGACTCCAAGTTCTTATGGCAGAGCACGAGGAGATTTATCATCAACATGATGATTGGAATGAAAATCAAAAGCACGACTGGGATCCTCGTGGTCCAAGACAATAAAACAATCAATATCAGTAATGTAAGCATGAGAATTTTTTGGTAGTATCGGTGAACCAGATGGCCGCGGCCATGGAATGTGGGACAGAGGACTTGTAGTATTTCTTTAGATATGGCAAAAGGAAAGACCCCCGAGACGCACAAATTCTTTGTAAGTCTTTCGGCGTCTTCCTTAAGTGTGATGCATGTGGCGTGTTCCAATAGACTATTCCTGTCGTTTAGACTTAAGTAGCATTCAAACGGTTTATCTTGGAAAGAAAATTCCTAAGGATTGGCCTCGTGCTAGCTAATTTACCGAATAGTAAGAGATTGAGGGCTACCTCAGCCGAACTCTTACCACTTCAACAAAAGTCAGCGTGAATCCAATTCTTCGATTCAATGCACGTATCCAAAAACTAGTAACTATTATAAGACCAACCGATAATTCACAAAATGTGCCAAAACAAATTAGAAAAGAGAACTAGGAATTCTTTTTTTATCCTACCAGATTCCTGTCATAACTACTACCTAAAGAGAGCATTTTTGAAACATTAACTTCATTTGCTTAAACCATTCATCTTCCCTCAAACATTCAAAAACACATAACTAAACTCAAGAAATGAACTTCACGACTCGAGAGAAGAGAAATTACCTATGACCCAGATGGGGGAAATCAAAGAAAAATCACATTTACAACACAAAAAACAAACTGAAGACACCAATTCATTAAATTGTTATCGTGAAAAAAGACCTGATTTTTGAGCCCGGGCAAGAGAAAGAGCATAATTGATCATTTGAAGAGCAACTGGGTTGGTCTTGAAACCAGTATTAACATTTTTGTTAATGGAGAAAAATCTTGTTGGTGGTGACCTGAAATCGGACAGGGCGGAGCCACCAATTCTTGCAGCTCTATAGAGCTTAGCTCCGATTCGAAACATAATAGATGCTTCTGCAAAACCCTAAATTCAAAGGGTTTATCAGATTTGGGGTTCGATTTCAGTAGATTTGAATTTTGATGGAACTACTCCATTTATTCTTTAAGCATTTATGTATTTTTTTTAATATATATTTTTGAAGCTAAATTAAACTAATTCAACTTAAGATAAACATATATTTAAAAAATAATATAAACTACAATTTTTCTTATGTCAAAAATATAAAAGATTGCATGGTTAGATTATCAAGCCTAATATGGGATGGTGGGAGTATCTTGAAAAAAATATAAAAACTGAGGGTATGTAATATTCCATATCTCAAAAGTATTTGTCACAAATTTCAAAAATATCTATCTGAATATCGTATTATTCATCATTTTAGAAATTTAAAATACTTTTCTTTTATTTCATCTTCAGTTGTAATTGTTCTTGAAGATAATACATTGATGAAGAATGGAAACAAAGAGTTGCTCCATAAACGAATGAATTGAAAATTATGTGTATGTACATTTGAAAAGATTTTGAAGATATATATTCATTAGAAGTATGTATGCATTATCACAAAAGAGTAATACAAAATGATTCGCGATACACATGTATTTAAAAATTTAAATCCGTCAAATAGTATACTTAAGTGGATTTTTTTTTTTGGCAAATGTAATATGTTTGCTACTATATCCACAATTAGGTGTTAAATTAGATATTAGGAACCTTTCTAATCCTTAGTGTGAAGTTAAACGATAGCTTAAAGCTTAATGTAGCTTAAATTCTCACTTATCTTTAAAGCTTAATCACGATTCTTATTAGTGTAAGATAGTTTCTTTTTAACAAAAATAACTTAGTTCAGATCTTGTCATGTAAAAATATTAGAGTCGCGTGATAGCTGATTTGGAGGTGAGTTATGTATATATTAGATTTTGCATAAGTAATAGTACCATGTTTAGTAGCTGGTTAGGAGGTAAATTATTCATGAATAAAATTAATAAAGTGTTTGATTTGCAATTTAGAAACTCACGTAACTAATACATATATAAATTATGAAAAAAATTATGTACTATTATTTTATACACAATAAAAGAGAGAAACTTTATTACAATATTTTTGGTCATCTCACCGGTCTCTATTCATCGATCATACGAATAAGAAGAGAGCACACATCACGAAATGTGACATTTTAGTCGGACGATAAGCTAATTATAACAAGTTACTGTATAAGTAATTGATGCACGTATCACAGACAAATTATTTGATCAATAACCACGTTGCGCAAACTCTTCACTTTCGATTCTGTTACCGTGTTGGATTCTCCAAAAATGCACTACTTTTGCACACATTGACACCTTTAAAGAGTCCGGGCAACATAGACCATTACATTTCTAGCTTCTGATGAGTGAGTCAACTATTTTTGGAGAATCTGACATGCACACATTGGCATTTTAAAAGAGTTCAGACAACATAGACCATGACAATTCTAGCTTCTGATAAATGAGTAAAGTTGAAGCATGTACACAAGCTAAGTATCTCCAAATCACATTAAGCTATAGTGAGGTACAAGTCCTCCACTTGAAGCAATGCATATGTGCCCTTTGTTCCCAAAAGAAAGGTAAAAAGAAACCATTGTTGGTTATAATAAACTAAAAGCGCACAGTTAAACAGAATGTTTAGTTTGTACTTTAAAAACTTGAGCTCTCCAGAGTTAAGCAGCTAGCTCTTCCACACCCCACTAACTCAGTATACCTGAGCTTCAGCTTCTCAAAGTGTCAAAATGCAGATTTTAACTCATCTACTCTGTATTGCACTCTGTCTATACCTCTTTCTTGTCAGAACAAGTAATTCCCGACTCTTATTCAATGTCCTCTAACTTATTTGTATGCACAATATTTTCTTGACTTGTTTTACTTTTTGTCATGTGACTGCAGATGGGACACAACTTATTCTAGTTAACAACTGCAGAAGAAGCATATGGCCTGGAATTCTTGGCAATACAGGGAAGATGACTCCTAATGATGGTGGCTTTCATATGAGAAGTGGTGACGAAGTAGTCTTCGATGTGCCTAAGAAGTGGTCGGGTAGGATATGGGCCAGGCAGAATTGTCACTTTAATAAGACTGGTCAAGGCTCATGTGATACTGGAGACTGTAATGGCCAGTTAAAATGCCGGGGGTTAGGAGGTAAGCCACCGGCTACTGTTGTGGAAATGACACTAGGCTCATCAACTTCGCCCATGCATTTCTACGATGTGAGCTTAGTCGATGGCTTCAACGTGCCAGTTTCAATGAGACCTGTAGGTGGAGGAGCAGGTTGTGGCGTGGCGGAGTGTGATGTTGATCTGAATATATGTTGTCCATCTGCACTAGAAGTGAAGGTTGGTGGAAAAGTGGTAGGGTGCAAGAGTGCTTGCTTGGCTATACAATCAGCTAAGTACTGCTGCACAGGAAAGTTTGCAGATCCCAAAACTTGCAAACCTACTATTTTTGCTCATCTATTTAAGGCCATCTGCCCCAAGGCTTACAGTTATGCATTTGATGAGTCTTCTAGCCTAAACAGGTGTAGGGCTACAAGGTATGTCATTATCTTTTGCCCTCCAAAATAAGAGTTCTGGGAATCGGTAATACAAGTTTCATGTACCTTAGGATTGGATGGAAACACATGTCCAACTAGAGGCAGTTTGTTGTCCCAACTCATGTAACTCAAGTCTTAGCAGAATATTAATGGAAAGTCAATGAACAGCAATATTAGTACTAGTTGAGATTCTCATATTGTGATAAAAGTCACCAAAATTAAATCACATTCAACAGTTGATGTTCTAAATATACTATAACCAAAACAAATACAGCATTACACTAAGATTTTGGTTAAACAACAAGGGAAAAGAAGAAAAATTGGAAGTGTGACATGACAGAGAGGAAAGACTAAATAATCCAGAAAACACTCGGCATTTAACACAGAATGTTATTTGTAATATCACAAAGATATATTAAGCCGAAGAACCTGGTATTGCCTAAACATGTACATCATGCAGAGGTGTCTCTATTTTCTTCACCAGACATGGCTCCACTAAAGCTACTCTGCGCAGGAGGATCCTGTGTAGGTGGACCTAGGCCTAGCAATAAGGGAGCCTGTTTCTTTTCATTACTTGGCTTAGTATCCTCGTTCCTATTCGCAGCCCAAGCTCTCAGAGGTGGTTCAAAATGCTTACTAGCAACATCAGGTGGTAATGCATCCTCTCCAGGGAGAACAACTAGGCCTTTCTCTCTAAGAGAAGAAGGCTGATTGTAGCAGGTATTCCAGAGGGAATCTACAAGCTGCCTCTCTTCTTTAGCAGCACCAAGATCTTCAGGTGACATAGAGGAAATCCCCTTAATTCGTTCCTGGAGTATTTGCTTGAGTTTCTCATTTTCTTCAATTGATGAGGAGCCAGCAACCTCTCCTGTCTTGTCTTGGGCAAGCTCAAGAAGTCCTCGTAGGGCACCCTCTCGCACTTCTCCATCATCACTAGAGGCTAGATGCATCATAACTCGAGGAAATCCTAGCTCAGTCACTACATTGCAGTCTGAATGATTCTCTTGCAGTAAATAATGGATCAAGTTAAGGGCTTTCCTGCAAAAATACAGAAACTACACCAGTCAGAAAAGGAATACAAAAGAGGAAGTTTTACTGGAAAGCAGCAGCTTCATTAATGGTTGATGCAGAAACATCTGGTGCATGATATAGAAAATAGTACCTTTGAAATCTCACACTCTCAGAACTCAAAGCATCTCTTAAAGCTGCATAACCATTTGCAAGACGAAATGCAGCAATGGCAGGCTTGTTGTGCCTGATTAAAGCTGTAATAAAGGAAAAATAAAAAGCTAATTGATCAGCGCTACCGGAACACAGATGACATGACAACAAAATTTAAAGGACCCAATTAACTAATAAATCATTCATCAACAGAAAAAATACTCACATGAAATTGCACCAAGAGCTTTAGTGCGGGCAGTAACATCAGGATCTGAGGTGAAATTTGACAGAAGAGGTTCTAGGCCGTTAGCTTCCATTATCAGTTGTTGGCTCCTCGGGTTGTTCTGAACAATTGTACTTACAACTTCTGCCGCTTTGGCTCTAATGTTTGCATGGGAGTTCTTTAAGTAACCAAGAAGAGGCACCAATCCACCAATTGAGTTCAGATCTGCCGAATTAACAATAAAGGGAGAGAGCATAAGATTAAAACTTCTTATAATGGGAATACCACATAATTAACTATTAAAGGCTCCAACAGAAAATGACAACAAAAGCGCGTGAAGAGAACAAAATCCCCAAGGAATGAGGAGGGAGAGGACACAGAGCGGAAACTCCAAGAGTTGATAGTAAGGAATAGCTATGAGCCAGTATCACCAACAAAGTATAGACCACTTCCCCCAGGTCTCTCTGGTCCTCTTCCCTTTTTCTAGTTTCCATAGCAGTACCAAGGAATACCGCCCCCAAGGTTCAAGTGGCTCTTGAGAACCGATATAGCTTAGTCATAGGCATTCCAGATAACATTGATGCTGTAAAGGATGAGAGATTAAATGGTTTCCTTTGTTTCATACTCTTTGATCCTCTTAAAGCTCTTTTTCTGTAAGTGTTCCATTCTATCGAAGGAAGCAACCAACTACCGAGCTCTTAAAGAGGCACCAGAGTCAAAACATCTCAAACTGTAGGCCATACCTCTAGGTTGAATAGAAGACTTGAGGACCTCATATTGTAGAGCACAATAACACCAAGAGTACATTCATACAAAATACATATTAAAAGAAAATTGTGACTGCTTATATAAATTATCAGAATTAAGCTTGGACAAAAGCACGACAGAGGATCAGCTTGGTCCAATATGCTTCATTTTTTTTTCTTTTCAACAAGTAATTATTATCTGAACACAACCAATTACATCCACTAGGAACAGAGATAAACATAAGGTAATTAGGAGTGACATCCAAGAGGATTACGTGTGACCGAGGTTTTCATTTGTTTGGATATGTGATTATGGAGCACAAACATCTTCAATAGAGATTAACATGAAGTTGCATAACTATACTGAGAGCTTATTGTCACACATGGTTTTCCTTAAGATGAGTGGATGTACGTTCTTGAATTAATCGGAAGTAAAAGATGAGAGCAATATCATTACTGCTATTTTGTGACAGAACGAAGTTCATCAGTCTAAGATAAAACCAATGTAGAACTATGTTGCTCGGACTCTCCAAAAATGTTGCCACACCCGTGTCAAATCCTCCAAAAATGCACTATTTTTGGAGTATCCGACATGCATGCTGGTAAGTAGCTACTCTACAGAAATGCAGGATGCTTGTCAGGGCATAATTCACAAAACATGAAATAATTACAGTGTTGGCTCCTAGATGAACACAATTATATGAACTACCTTGTCAAAGAACAGGTCAGCAAAAGAATAAACTCATATAATCAATTAAACCACTCCTTAATCAGGGCTTTTTTTTTATTTGTCGAGAAATTCCAAGGGCCAGTGGTGCACGGGAACCAGTTCAGAACTAGGCAATAATTGGTACACACCACTACTCCTGTCCACTTGAATACCATGATTTTAAATGTGGCAGAGTTCAAACACATGACGTCCAAAATTCAATTGAACCTACATGATATTATTAAGTAAATGGACCTTTGGCCGACTGGATTGAGCAAAAGACCATATAAAGAGAGAAGGGGTCATTCTTTCAACCAATGTGAGATGCTAACTCTCCTCTGAACACCCAGAGTAGGCATCTAGAGCGTGAACAATTTAACATAGGGGCCTAGTATTCAGTAAACTAAGAATATATTAGTGTAGCTCCAACTCCATACTAAGAAATGGACCTTGGGCATAAATCAACAACAAAAGCTAGCTCATGTGACAAGAATTGTCCAATACTATAAGGAGACAACAATCTATAGTATTCTGATACGAATGCTAGAAGAAAATCTAGACGAGCAACATGTGGAGATAATCTATCTTAGTTTCTTTGTTTTAAATATTGTTGAAGATAAAGGAAACTGAAGACATATAAATAATTACACTATAAATATATAAGCAGTAATTATTTATAGTAGTTATAAGCAAAAGTTATTACCAGCAGCAGTTATCTACAGCAGTAACTGTGTCTATCTCTATCTATTAGGAGTTATCTTTATGTTTATTATAAATATGTGTATTTTAGGAGAATTCTGGAGAAGAAAAATATTATTATCGTCTTTGTATCTGGAGATTTGTCCACTCCAATGCAGTGTTTAAGATTCTTACACTTTAATTAACCAGTAAAGTTTCATTTTCATCTCGTTTCATTTTATTTTCTATCATATTCCCTCAACTAATGTGGGACATTCTAACAGATATATCATCACATAAAACCTTCCATAAATCAATCAACTAGGCCTCAATTCCAAACTAGTAGGTTTTTAAGAATTATGTAATACTTGTAAATACCAAATCATGATATGCATACATTGCGTAAGACCTAAATTACACCAAGAACTCACCATTAGCCATGTCAATCGATTCGACGTGTTCTTGTAGCTCATCCAGCATATCTGTAAAATCATCAGGCCAGCAAATAAGACAAATGAGCAAAACTCATAAACATGATTACACATTATCCAGAAAAACTAAAAGCCCAAATGCCTCAAAATCAAGCACCTTCAATATCTTGGGAAGTCACCCCTTGTGATTCCAAAACCTGCTCTGGTGTTTGCATGACAAGTGTAATCTCCTTCATTCTCTTAATAACATCAACAGTTTGAGCTTGCATAGCCTCCATGAACCACCTCCTGTCCTCCTCACTGACCCACAGTAACACAATCAACCAATAACTTCAATATAAGACCAACTTCCACAGAAAAGAACAAATAAAAATAGAAATTTCATTCAAATTACTACACCAATCAATCAATCAACAACAACATTAAGATACCAAGTGTAATTCCACAAGTGGGGCCTGGAGAGGATAGTTTGGTTGCTTCCGATAGACCCTCAGCTCAAGTGATAGACCCTCAGCTCAAGTAAAAACATTACAACACAGTTCGAAAAACGATAACAACGAAAATCAAGAAGGCAAGACAAAATGCTAAAAGAACCCATGACAAAGCATACTAAAAACGGAACAATCACTGCACGAACAAATAAAAACAGAAACTTTATTCAAATTACTACACCAATCAACCCAAACAAATTTATCAGCTACATGAACCCTCTTTATCCATTCCACTCATATTTCAACTATTTTTAGCTTGTCCTCAACCTACAACACCCCTCTTTTATACTACAGCCTTTGAAAACAGGGATAATGATCCCGCCCCTCTACCCTTCTCCACTTAAACACGAGAGGCTTAGTTCACACAGCACACAACTCAAACCTATAAACTATCTGTACTGTAATTACTATTCAATCGAAAAAAACCCATATCAAAAGTTTCAATCTTTTTGCTATAAAAGAAATAAATATCATTATTAACAAGATTCGAATTTGGTTACCTCAAATTGCGAGAAGGAGGATTGGTACCATCAGCATGAGATAGACTCCATTTCAATAAACCATCCCAATTAGGTCCCTCTTTCGCCATTCTTGATTTCGTAGTTGGATTTTTTGGAGTTTGATTTTGGAGAAGAAGAAGAAGAATTTATTGAAGGGATTTTGGAGAAACTAGAAGGTACTGGAACTTTGGAGAAGAAGGGATTTATCTTGGAGAAGGGTTTATTATTTGTTTATATTAAATTAGAGATAATAGGGATATAATTACCTCAAATTTAATAACTTTATAAAACGTAAAAATCATCTCCACATTCAAACTTTACTTTAAAAGCATTTTTTTCCCTCTTTATACAATGTCTTTTTTTATATTATATATAATCATATTAATTTTTTAATCTTACTTATAGTTTATTCCGTATATCTCATGATAGATAAAATATAATAATATTTTTTTGAACTTGTTACAAAATGTAATATTATAATTTTTATTTTGATCTTAAGAATATGTGCGCGCGTGTTCATTTTGATTCATTTGGAGATGAAATTTTCTCTCCTTTTTAAATTTTTTTTTCGAGATATCTTTTTTCTAAGCGGATAGAAATTTAAATTTTCATTAGAATCATATATATTATCTACGTACATATATGTATGTGCCTAGATATAAGTTGCACTTTTTGTATATGTTTATCGTTTGTATAAATTAACGAGTTTTGATCATCTATCAAATTAAATTTTTGAAAGCCTTTTGATTCTAATGTTTGTTCTCAGCCCAATAAATTTTCTCAATCCAATAGCTATTTGTGTGACCTTGTTGATAGCTACATTAAATTGGGCCTCATTCATAACATTCTCTAATTTCCATTCATCCCTAGTCTCTACAATGACATGGATCGTGTTGCACATTTTTAGGAAAATAAGTTTTTTAGAAATGATGAAAATAAGTTTTTTAATCAAAATCAGAAAACAAGTTACATAAATTATGTAAGTTCATTATCTCTTTTCTTACCCACCCAACACCATCCCCATCCCATCCCCGGTCTTGATTATTCCAACTCTAACTCTCCACCACATCTCATTTTCATAGTATTTTGCAGGATAATATATAAACTATTTTTAAGATAATATTAT
Organism: Solanum etuberosum; assembly: GCA_029582245.1. Lineage (NCBI taxonomy): Eukaryota > Viridiplantae > Streptophyta > Magnoliopsida > Solanales > Solanaceae > Solanum > Solanum etuberosum. The sequence goes on from JAJONR010002939.1 coordinate 27,232, forward strand.
TTTAATTATTTACATAATATTAGAAAATAAATTAAAAAATATTTATTTTGAAAAGATATATAAAAATATTTTTCTTAGAAAACATTTTCATCCATTCAAACAGTTCCTAAGAAACTCTAGAATAATGTGTTCAGTTGCTATATTCTGGAGAAGCCTATGGCAAAAATAATTTATCTTTTATTTTACTTGATCTTAAATTAAAATATTTTTTTTAATTCATCTGTAAGAGAATTTTATTATTCCTATATAATATTACCTCTATTACTAAATGAGTATATAAAATATTACTATTTCCTCTATTTTACAAATGTCACTTTAGTTATAAAAAAAATCCCAAAATAAAGTGTCACTTTCAAATTTCAAAGACAAAATTAATATTGTATGTTTTTTCAATTATACCTTTGTATAGAAGAATTTTTTCTTCTTAATAATGCTTAATTATCAAGAAATATCTAATAGATAGAGATTACTTAGTAAACTGTACTTTCTATAATTATTTTTCTTAATAAGTGTAAAATGAATAAAATTAACATTTATTTTGAGACGAAAAAAATAGTGATCAGATTTAAATTTTCAAAATATAACTAGAAACCTTTTGATAAATATTTTAAAAAAAAAATATGTCAGATCAATATGAACCAAATAAAATAAAACACCGAAACTATAATCAAAATGCTACGAGGTTGTTATGCAGGAATTTTTTTATTTTCTAGAAGATTCTCTAGTGGCGTTTAAAAGGTCTCGAGGTAATATACAAGTTGTTCTGATAATCATAGAAATATATACAAACGTGCATGGTTTAATTTGGTCTTTTTGTCACCAAATTTATCACAACTTTTTGTTTGTTTCACTGGAAATGTCTCCATCGTGTTACATGAGTTTGTTTCCAATCAATATGAGTTACGTTGTGGTGTAGTGGTCGGTATGACTGCTTTACTTTTAATCAGAGGTTTCAGATTCGAGTGTTTGAGGGATTCAAGTCTTGTAAATGAAAGAAAATCATATTATTGAGAGTGTCATCCCCAAATGGGATCGTGAGTGGTTGATATGACTGTTTCACTCATAATAAGAGATTTTGAATTCAAGTGTTTGAGGGGTTCAAGTCTTGTGTATGGAAGAAAATCATATTGAGAGTGTTATCCCTAAATGAACCCCGCAATGCAAGTGTACGATTTAAATTTAGTTAAAGCTCCAATGATTTTAATCTAGAATTAGAATATATAAATGAATTTACTATTTATTACTCCTTCTAGTTCATATATATAAGTGAATTACTGTGATTTTTTTATAATTCAAAATAAGTAAATTCTTTAAAGTTTTAGAGAATTGTTGAGACTTTTTTTCTATTTATCCTTCCTTTAATGAGATTCTTAACTAAGTAACATTTTAATGCTGAATAGTTGGGAAATATCAAAAGAATAATAGTGGAAATTAGCTCTTAATTTTTTATCCTTAAATATTTTATTTTTAAAAAATAGAAAAAAAAAGGACAAATATACCCCCGGACTTTCAAAAATGGTGTGCATATATCCTCCGTTATACTTTTATGTCATAAATACCCTTATCGTCATACTTTAGGGTCATATATGTCCTTCAGTCAAACGGAAAAACATGTGGCATGATGTCAAACAAAGCTTGAAATTGGATGATGCCACGTGTATTTTCGTTTGACATAAGGCTATATATGGCCCAAAAATTTAACGGTAAGGATATAAATGGCCCAAAAGTATAACGGATGATATATACATATCATTTTTGAAAGTTTGAGGATATATTTGACTTTTTCCCTTAAAAATATGTCATTTCCCTATTATTCACTAAATATGGACTAGAGAGTACTTACTTCGTTTTAATTATTGACAGCCGCATGTAAATTAACCTAAAGCTACTATGATTAGTTAGCAGAGTTGGTAATTAGTACTCTTCATTTTTACTTATTCATCTTGGATTTTGCACGCTTACTAAAAAAATTCTTAGTAATGATTAATATGAATTTCTTATTAAGAAACAATAAATAATAAGGGTAATATTACTATATTATACTTTGACTTTATTAAATTTAATGTTTTGAGAAATGTGTTAGATGATAAATAATATTTAATATCAAAGGTAAAATGGACACAAAAGGTAAATTATCTCTTGATTTTCTAAATTGGACAAATATTGTTGGACAACTATTTTTTAGTATAGTGGACAACTATTATTGGACAGAGGGAGTAATTGATTCATAGTCTTAGATCTTGATAAATTATTTAGAAAATAAGTCAATGCTTAGGGTAAAACATGAAAAGAATAATTATCTTCTTGATATGTTAAAAATTAATTTATTTTTGAAATAATAGACAAATAAAAGTAGACATAAACTACAACAATATTTGATAAACTCTCTATTATTTTATTTGATTTAAAAGCACTCAAAAATAAGTCAATGTAAACATGCTCTAAATCTCCAATTTATTCACTACATAAAAGAGAGTAATTTTATATTGAAGAAAGACATTCTTTTGGTTGCACTTTGGAATCTTCAACTAATCTAGAGTTATTTGAGTTATACAACGGTGTTAAACTATTACATCTCGAAGAATACAAGTCAATAGTTATATAATTACATTAATATAAATTATACCGCATTAAATTTAAATCCTTTTAAAGAACTTGAAATATTCACACCTCAATCTAAATATTTTATTTCAATTGTAATTTGTGATATATTCACCAATACATCGTCATGTAGAGATGTTTGGTGGATCAAAGAGATGTGTAAAGAGGGTCCCCATTTTTTCTAAGGATTGTGTTGCCCATATTATAGTAACATGTCATGTGCTAGCTTCAACTCTTTTGAAGGGTATTTTGATGTGTTGATTTTACACACAACCATGTGCCAAAGTAAACTTACACAAGTTTTAGATCTAGATGCTTTCCTCAACTTCATTTATTTTTTACTTTAGTTGAGTTCTTCACACTTATTTGAGACAAGTGTCTACTTTTGCATAAAATGTCTTGAGAATCCCAAGGAATGCTTTAAAGAAGCAATGAGTGAAATCAATAAAGCCTCATTAATGCCTGACTTGTGATTAAACCATTGGGAGGTAACTAATAAGTTACTCTTTTTGAAAAAACACATGCATGATTAAGATATATTTCTAACTTGACAAGTCAGATTTGCTCGGATAGTTAAATATTTGCATCATCAATCGATAAAGATAAATGGAATTACTAATCTTTTTATTAGTATGATGTGTGGGAAAAGAAAAGGAAAATAAGATACATATTTCTAATTTGAACTATGCTCCATCCCATTTTTACTTGCTCATTATATTTATATAAAAAAATAAATTTTTAATGTTGCAGAAAAATTAAGATCTACACTTCCCATTACAATATACAAGGGAGGACGCTTTGTTCCTAAAAGGCTTTTTTGATTTCCTTCACTTTTATCATTTAAAGCTACGCCAATTCATTATTACATTATTAATTTCTTCATAATTAATTTCTACATTATTAATACTTATATATATAATTATTGTAGCATTATTTGTGTACGAACCAAACGTCCCTCTAAGGTGTTTATTACTTTAATAGGAAGTTTTAAACAGACAAAATGATGTGATTTTAGTTGATTAGTCCAATTTATAGGTTTAGTAGGATTTGGCTGTAGTAGTTGTTGAAAGCCATTAAGTCAATTCTTATGTCCTTCACTCAGACCAATTGCCAATTGTCATGCATGAAAAATTTAGGATGTGTTCGGAAAAATAATTGGATTTCTCACTTATTTTCTTGTGTTTAAGTAATTTTTTCTAAAAATATTTATATATAATTTAGATAAACATTATGGAAGATAAGGATTGTGTGTCGGGGAAATGGAGGGGGGGGAGGATTAGGGATGTGGGGTGCGGTTGGGGGGAATAAGGGCGGTGACGGATCTAAGATTTTAAGGTTGTGGGTGCTCTGAAAGTGGCGGAGTCAAAAATATAAAAAAATACATGTTAACAATGAGATTCGAACTTGAGTTCAACAACACTAAAAGAGCCTTAAGCACCCACTCAAGAGCCAATGGGTCAATCAAATCATTTATTCATCGGGTGCTCTATGTTAATTTTATACAAATACCTCTTAATTTCTATATAGATATATATATTCCGAAACGAGGTTAATGGGTGTTCGAGCATCCGGCGGACTCCATGTGGATCCGCCCCTGAATAAGGGTGACGTAGTTGGGGTAAAGATGAGTTTTGTTGGAGGGTGAGAAAGACACAATCATAGTAGAACTGGAACATTGTGACTTGTTGAACTTATTTTTTCGACTTTTATTAAGAAAATTATTTTTCTCATTTTCAAGAAACTTTTTGAACATGAAAAAATTGAAAAATATCGATAACGGACACACCCTTGACCCTAGGTTCACTTGGAAGCTTTTACTACACAACTTTAAGATGTTGGCCAGTTTGCTACCAACCTTTCATGATTATGAAATAAAATCAATAAAAGAGAAAAAAAATTAAATATTACTCTATGAAAATTCAAACAAGACAAATGTTCTTTCCTTTTCTATTTAATAAATTTTGATTGTACAAAATCACGAAGACACCACTATCGTTATCGTTAGGGTCACTCTTAGGTTGATCGTGTGATATAACTAATTTTAACATAAAATCTATACAAAATAATAAAATAGCCATTTAATTAATGCAATATTGGGTTGGCCCTATTTTTAATAATATATGTATTATGTTAGGTTGGTATCTATATATTGTTTTATAGGTTGATAGTAGAAGGCATGAGTTTATCGAAATCAGTAATTTCTCTATAAATTTTATTCTGTATTTATCTTAAACGATTCATTTAATATGTATAAATTAATAATTTAAAACTTAAAAAAAAATAAAAAAATTCAAAACTCATAAACTTTAAATTCTGAATAATCTCGTGAATAGAATATTGAATAATGACACGTACATTATAATGAAGATTATTAGACTTTAAGGACAAAAGATACCCTTGGAATATGTAAGAAATACTTATATAACAACAACTCATTATTACTATTAATTATCATATAATAATTTTTTTCATTATTCACCACTATATAATAATACATTTATTATTACTTACGCCATAAATAATTCCTTCATAATAATTTCACATAATTAATTTGTAAATCAAATGATCCTTAACGAAGAAACAACAATATTTTAGTAATTAGAAAATTTGAATAGTTTAGTAGGTTGACTATCTAAATTTTGACCTTGTTGGTGATTAATAAATTCAAATCTCACATTGTAAATTGTAGTATACTCTCCGATTTCTCGTTTCCCTTCTATTTTACTAATAATTTTTTTGAACGTACCTATTTTGTGTTTGACGAAAAGCACAAACTAATTAATAATAGTATTAGCAACCCCAAATGTGGGATTTCCACCGATTATTAAATGTTAATCAATCGCCCAAAACATCGTTCTCAAATCTTTTCAAGCACCTCTAAAGTGTCGTTTCGTTGTAAGTTAAACTAGTTATATATGATTTAGTTATGCCGGATATAATATTTATAAATTAGTTTTATTTATCTATTACTCAGTAACAAAATAATAAAATATAGATTGACTCATTATTTATATATATTTTGGAAAATCCTTCCATCACCGGTTCAATTCTAATTCATTCCACATGATGAATTTGTATGTGTGATCAATGGTGCGGGTTCATCTTATGTCAAGAAGTGTTAATTGACATTTTTTAGTCAAAAAATTACATCGTTCAAGTAGATTATAATTTTAGTTTTTATGTATAAATTATAACATTTTAATTTTTTAACACCTCTAAATAAAAAAAACAACTTAACTCCATCATTGTGGGTGATTGTAGAATGATAATAACAATGATTTTGATGCGCTAAATTTTAAACAAAAGCAGTTACAAAGTTATTCAATATAAATCGTATAAAATAACAAACTATTAATTCAAATTAAATGTTATAACCACAGTTTGATTTAATTGTAACCCGTAGCAAACGGTTGTCATTCGCCTCTCTCCCTGAAATTTTCACTCGTCACTTTCGTTTCTCGCTGACAGTCTCTCCCTCGCCTCTCTCACTTTTGAGAGAAAATTGTATACATACATATCTTTTCGTTCGCCTCTCTCCCTAGAGAATTTCGCTCGCCACTCTCACTCGCCTCTCCCACTTTATACAAACACAAATGTACAAATTGCGTTTGTATTTGTATAAAGCGAGAGAAAATTTATATACAAATACAAATACATATATTTTCGTCATATACACTTATAATTATACAAATACAGATCTTCCCATGCCCAGTTTTCTTTTGTCTTTCTCTCTTCCTCTCGCTTTATACAAAAAAAGATTATACAATTGATTCTTTTGTATATGTATACCGAAACAGATTATACAATTGATTTTTTTATATATGTATACCGAAATATACATATTAATAGGCATAACAAACATAAAGTTTGTTATGGAGCGCAATTATACAAACTATAACTATAACATATAAATATGATTTTTAAGTTTGCTAAACCTAAAATTTAATCATATTAATATACAATACATAAGTGTTTTTTAATTTCACCTCAACTGACATCTATGTCGTTAACTTTGAATGTGTACAAGTAAACACTTTAATTTGTATAAAATTAAACAGATAAATACATTTGTCCTACGTGGTGTCTACATGACAATTTGTGTCCTACGTGTATTATGTCGCGTAGGACACATGTGTTTACTTATTTAATTATATACATGTTTAAGTACATACTTGTTCACACTCACTGATCCTATCAAATTAAACAAATAGACAAATACGTCCTACGTGACACTAAACATGACAATTCACATATATTACATCACATAAAAATTATATATCTACTTGTAAATACCCAAAGTTAAAGGACATAGAGGCCAATTGATACCAAATTAAAGAGCGCCTTATGTAACAACCATCCAAACAGAGTGTTTAAAACGACATCGTAACAAACTTGCAACATTGCTTGCTTTTAATGGGTATGACCAGTTTTCACTTGAAGACACCATCACCATAGAAATTTCAGATTCCTTCTCTCTCTGTCCCCATAACTCACAACACTAAATTTTTCCTCTTTCAATTCACCATGAAATTACTCCTCTTGTTCCTCACACCATTTCTCTTCTTTCTCAATCAACCCCTCAAATGTTCTTCCACACCAAATTTTACTACTCAAATTGCTTCACCAATGTTGATTTTACCCCTAAAAACTCAACAAATCCCATCTGGGTTTTCCGCTCCAAATAAACTCCCATTTACTCACAATGTCACTCTTACTGTTTCCCTTTCAGTCGGTACGCCTCCACAGAATGTAACAATGGTGCTCGATACAGGTAGTGAACTCTCATGGCTACATTCAAATTCAACCCGAATCAAACAACCCATTTTCAACCCGAATCGCTCACTTTCTTACCGACCCGTTTCTTGCTCCGAACCCACTTGCACGACCCGAACTCAAGATTTCTCTATTCCAGCTTCTTGTGATTCCAAGAATTTCTGTCATGCTGTGCTTTCTTACGCAGATGCTTCGTCTTCTGAAGGGAATTTAGCAATGGATACTTTTACGATTGGCGGGTCGAATTTTACGGGTACGATATTCGGGTCAATGGATTCGGGTTTCAGTAGTGATTCGGATGAAGATGAAAAGACAACCGGGTTAATGGGTATGAACCGTGGATCTCTTTCTTTTGTTTCACAAATGGGGTTCAAGAAGTTTTCTTATTGCATTTCGAGTCTTGATTTTTCTGGTATTTTACTTTTTGGTGAATCGAATTTTACTTGGATTTTACCGTTGAATTATACGCCGTTAGTCGAAATTTCACTTCCGTTACCTTATTTTGATCGAGTTGCGTATACTATTAAACTTGAAGGTATTAAAGTGTCGAATAAATTACTTCCGATACCCGAATCCGTATTTATACCCGATCATACCGGGGCGGGTCAAACCATGGTTGATTCGGGTACCCAATTTACTTTCCTACTTGGTCCAGCTTACACTGCACTAAGGAGTGAGTTTTTGAATCAAACAATGACAATTCTTAAGGTCCTTGAGGATCAAGATTTTGTTTTTCAAGGTGCAATGGACTTGTGTTATCGGGTACCTGTTAATCAAACGTGGTTACCTAAGTTACCATCGGTTAGTTTAGTTTTTAGGGGTGCAGAAATAACGGTTTCAGGGGAACGATTGTTGTATCGAGTACCTGGTGAAATTCGGGGGAAAGATTCGATACATTGTTTTACTTTTGGAAATTCCGAGCTACTACCGATCGAGGCGTACATTATTGGACACCATCATCAACAAAATGTATGGGTGGAGTATGATCTTGAAAAATCTCGAATTGGCTTTGCTCAAGTACGATGCGATATAGCAAGTCAAAGATTTGGTTTTTTTGGTTGAATCGAAGATGTAAAGTAGAATTCAGAGGATTTTTGCAAGTAGAGGTTTGAGTGGTCCCAAAGTAATGTATATAACACCCCTCAAATTTATTAAAATGCCATACTTGGAGTTGCAAGACATCAAATGGAGGTGGGGGTTGTTTGGTTCAACACTAGAAATGGTTGGTTGGTGATTAATTTAAAGAGAGGCCTTCACCATTTTGTGGGATGTGTTGAATTTTCAAAGGCAATTAATAATCTTTTTGTCGTGTTTAATGATTAGCACTCATTGAGTTATTTTGTTTGTATGCATGTATGTATGTATGGAAATATATTGTAATAAATCCTTTAGTTGTTTGAATTCAAGTTTTGATACATATTAACATAATTGTATCACTTCAAAATTATTGTTATCCATTGTATATCAATTAATATCTAATTTGTTTGGGAGATTTGCACATTAGAGTTGTTTTTCAAATTATTGTCATCCATCAATAAAGAGTTCATGCAAAAATAATCATAAATTTCATGATTATAACTTTTTCATAAGCTCATGTCGAGTGGAAGGTCAAAAAGTTATGCTCATATCACTATTCTATCGAAATTTTTTATCATGCATGATGTGGCGGACAAAAGTTGTATGAGGCCCATTTATATTTTGCCAAGTGGATTCATTTCAAGAAAATGGTTACTTTTTCTTTCTTTACTAACAATTCTTCCAAATTTTATACTTCCATACTTTAATAACATTATTCATTCTATTTCTAACATTTTGATATTATTTTTTCCATCTCGATATTGATTATTTATATTATTAAAAATAGTTATATAAAATAAAATTATTTGTTAATTTACAAAGATATAATTAATTACAATTTTTTTATTTTATTATAACAATTAATTATTTTTGAAAGTATAAATAAAGTTTATAAAGTTACCAAAAAAATTAAGGTGTAAATTAGTAAAACTATTATTATATTCATGATTTCTTAAGAAATTTGTAAAAGAAAAAGTAGACTATTAATATGAAAAATAACAAAAGTATAAATTTAATCTATTCTTTTATTTTTCTCTCAACAATTTCATAATCCACATATACTCTTCAATAAGTAAATATTACGAAAAGAACATCAATGATCTTGACAAACAATTACATAAGTTTTGATACTATTGTCATGAAATTCAAAAACGAAAAGCATCCATAAACACCAACATAAATACATATTATTTTCATCAATTTATACGATATTTTTATTCTTAAAATTCAAACTAGGTGTATAGCACAAAATTACATGTTACTTGTATTTTAGGTGTGTAACATAATGTATATCCATAAATTACATATTACTTAAGTAAAATTCCCATATTAGACATTCCCTACTCTAATAATAATAATCTCCTTATAAGTACTGAAAATGGATAAGACACCGAACAAGTGAAAACCCTTCTCTCACCAACTTAAGCTTCTTCAACTCTCATCTTCCTAACTTGTAATACTCCAATAAAAAAAAATTATTCGTATCGAATGTTTATATTTATAAATCAATAAATATAAAATATATATATATTTTTTTTTAACAATTACTGACTATGATTATCTGTTAACAATTACTCTATCTCGGACCAATGTCATCCATTTCTTGTTTTGCTTCAACCTTTGGCATTGCTTCTAAAAAAATAAATTATATGAAATGATGTGACACTTTAACAATTTATAGTACTCATTGTGAAAACAATATATCTTTTTAATAGCATTAAGTTGGAAAGGTATATTTTTTTTTTAAGAATTTGACCATGTCCATATGATTAGTTAAAATATGGCCACATGCCTAAATCCTAATGTAATAGTCGATAATAAGCTTGTTTAATCTACAATCTTACTTTTCCTAATCATATATATATCATATATTTAAAAGAGAACTTTAGACCCGCCTATGTGGCGCTATCACAAACCAAGATTCCTTTTTAATTTATTTATTTCCAAAACTAGTCTTTCTCTTTCATGAAAAGTTGTGAATTTTATGAAAAATTGTAACTTTTATGAAAAGTTGTGATTTTTATGAAAAATTGTGATTTTTATGAAGAGTTGCGACTTTTATGAAGAGTTGCGACTTTTATGAAATATTGTAACTTTTATGAAGAGTTGCGACTTTTATGAAATATTGTAACTTTTATGAAGGGTTGTGACCTTTCCGAAGGGTTGTAACCTTTTCAAAGAGTTGTGACCTTTTCGATAAGGCACAAATGCCCTTTGTTGTCTATAAATAGAGGGATTTCCTCTCATTTTAAAACAAACTGTGCATTCATTGGGGTCGATTTTTTCCTTTTTGTTTCATTCTATTGTTACAGATCCTGGTATGTTTTTTTATAGTCATTAATTTATGCATATGTTATTAATTGTTGTTTTTGAGTACATGTTTTAAACTTTATTTTTTTATGTTTCTGTAAAGTTATTGTTATAAGTATTTGTTAGTACAGATTAAATAACACACGTTAATTGAGTATTCATGCAAGTTTTTTCTACTGAAATTGTTGAATGTACAATAAAAAAATTTCTTGAAGATCTATACTAACATCTCTTGAAGACAAAATTCAAATTTGGTATGCCATTGTAAGGACATAAAGACCTTAAAAATGTTATCGCACCTTGATGTGTGAAGTGAACCAGGAAAAGAAGACTAGAATTAATAAACTTTTGACATGGGTTCAAGGATGATTAATTGAAGGATAAATGATAAGATGTTATAATTATCATTTTCCTATACATTATTAATGTTTGTTATGACGTAATCTTGTATGTAAGATAATATTGTGTTTTAGTTTTAATGACGAATAATTTTATGTATTATTTTATAAATTTTGTGATACTAAATTACCGCACGAGGCGCGGATAATTTTACTAGTTACTTAATATTAAAGCACCTTTAACATATATGATGCTATGTTTTTTTTAATTTTTTTTATATGCTTCACTTGTCAATTTTCAATAAACTTCCCTCGTACACTTTATCGTCCTTTTAAAAATGCTTTTTTTTAATTCGAAATTCCGGTAGCATTATTGTTCTTAAAACTTCATACTATATTCATAAGTTACAAAATCTCTGGAACCTCAAGGTTAGTATTATATTATTGAAAATAGTTATTGGGTCGGGTTCATTCATAAGGACTGTCAAGTGGCTGAACGCCCCTCTCTTTACCCTCTGTAGCTGAACTTTCTTGCTACCGTCAATTATCCTGTTACCTATTAACATGTCCTTCTCATAAATCTTACCTATAAAAATATAAGTTGTCGATTGTGAAATATCTATAACTCATAAATTGACAATTGTTCTCGACGAAGTAGTTGTATTGAGAAATCATTTTTCACCTGATATGTTGACAAATAAAAGGAAAAATTATTTGAATCCCCATTGGCCTCAATTTATCTTAATTCTTAGGATTCACCCTGGTTCAATTTATCTATCTTACTTATTTTTTTTAATCAATTGATTTTTTATTTTTTCTAAACAACTCTTTAATTCTAATTTTTTAGATGACATGTTTAAAATCATAAGCATTTTGGTGATTCATTCAATATATCTAATAGTTTAAGATCACAAGATTCACAAGTTTTTTATACTTCTTAAATTCCGCGTCAAGTCAAAATCAAACAAACAAATTAAAACTAGAGAGTAGCATAATATTACAATTTTCTCATGATTATTCCAGTGAAGAAATATTTTGATAATAACAACACTTTGTCAAAACTTTTTCCTCAAGACTATATATCATGTATGGAAGACCGTCAAAATCATGCCTAAAACTTGTCTATATATGAAGTCTAAATTAATCTATCCTCAATGAGTTATTAACAAGGAAAATCCATACATAGTGAAATATCTGCATGACAATTACAAAAATCAAATGATACACAAATACACAGAAAAAAAATGTATTCTTTGACACCACACTAAAGTTTGTTTCTACAACAACAGTTGGTCTAACCAAACATAGCTTACAATCAACCTATTCACTTTTCTCTTCAATTCTATTCTTTTTTATAATTTCACCAAATCAACCAAACATCTCTATATATACACATGACTCCCATGCACTTAATAGAACAAAGTCAAGTTTTGTAACAAAAGAAGAAGATTTTCTGTGCGCGAAAAATGGGAGCTATTGAAATATTTCTCGTCTCTCTGATGATTGCATCGTGTCTCCTCCCTAGCATTTCCGCTGCAACCAGACATTATAAATTTGAAGTATGTATACATATAATTGTATAGTTTCCTAAGTGAATTCAATTTTTTTGATTTAGCATAGAATTAATTGTTTCAGATAAAAATGCAAAACGTGACACGACTATGTCACAGAAAGAGTATGGTTACAGTGAATGGTCAATTTCCTGGACCTGAAATAGTGGCAAGGGAAGGTGATGGTGTTGAAATTGAAGTAGTCAATCATGTTCACAACAACATTTCTATCCATTGGTAAATGAATAAACATTTATTTGCGTAATATTCATAAGGTTCAACGAGCAATATTTAATATTTCACGATTATTATATAGGCATGGAATTCGACAAGTTCGTAGTGGATGGGCAGATGGACCAGCCTATGTAACACAATGTCCAATTCAAACTGGCCAAAAATATTTGTATAATTTCACTATAATTGGCCAAAGAGGAACTTTTTGGTGGCATGCACATATTTCATGGTTGAGATCAACTCTCTATGGTCCAATTATCATTCTTCCTAAGAAAAATACTCCTTATCCATTTGCTAAACCATACAAACAAGTTCCTATCATCTTTGGTAATTTAACAAGTCATAATTAATTGAATTTTTTTTATAATCCTTAGGATTTTTTTGTCTATAAGAAATTAATTATTTGAATGTCACACAGGAGAATGGTTCAATGCTGATACTGAATCTATAATTTCACAAGCTTTACAAACAGGTGGAGGTCCTAATGTTTCTGATGCTTATACTATCAATGGACTTCCTGGACCTTTATATAACTGCTCCGCAAAAGGTAATAAAACAATTATTTCGCTTTTCAAATAATGTTAGTACACTAGAATATGATATTCACACTTTTAGATATATGTTCTTTATACAGATACTTTTAAGCTAAAGGTGAAGCCTGGAAAGACTTATCTTCTTCGATTGATCAACGCTGCACTTAATGATGAGCTTTTCTTCAGCATTGCAAATCATACTCTCCAAATTATTGATGCTGACGGAGTTTATGTTAAACCATTTGAGACAGATACACTTATTATTACAGCAGGACAAACTCATAATGTTCTTCTCAAAACTAAGCCTCATTTCCCTAATGCCACATTTTACATGACTGCTCGACCTTATGTGACAGGTCCCGGTACATTTGACAACTCTACAGTTGCTGGAATTTTAGAGTACGAATCCAAAACAAAACTCCATTTGAAAAATTTACCGCTCTTTAAGCCATTACTACCAGCTCTGAATGACACAAATTTTGTCACCAATTTTACTAGTAAATTAAGAAGTCTAGCGAGTCCTCAATTCCCTGCTAATGTACCTCAAAACATCGATAAACGTTTGTTTTTCACAGTAGGTCTTGGAACAAGTCCTTGTGATCAAAACAAAACATGTCAAGGACCTAATGGTACAAAATTCTCAGCTTCAATCAATAATGTGTCATTTATATTACCTCCAACTGCTCTTCTTCAATCTCATTTCTTTGGTCAATCCAAAGGTGTATACAAACCTGATTTTCCTTATAGTCCTTTAAATTGGTTTAATTACACTGGGAACCCTCCAAATAACACTCTTGTTAATAATGACACAAAACTTATGGTTTTACCATTCAACACAAGTGTGGAGTTAGTAATGCAAGATACAAGCATTCTTGGTCTTGAAAGTCATCCTCTTCATCTTCATGGATTCAATTTCTTTGTTGTTGGACAAGGATTTGGAAATTTTGATCCTAATAAGGATCCATCAAATTTCAACCTTGTTGATCCTATTGAAAGGAATACTGTGGGTGTCCCTTCTGGTGGTTGGGTTGCTATTCGATTTCTCGCGGATAATCCAGGTAACTTTATAAGAATTCTCATTCAAAAAATTCACTCAAGTATTATATCTGGTTAGAACTTCTGACTCCGCGAATAATGATGTATGTATGTATGTTTGTTGTTTGTTACTAGGAGTGTGGTTTATGCATTGTCACTTGGAAGTTCATACAAGTTGGGGATTGAAGATGGCATGGTTAGTTCAAGATGGAAAACTTCCAAATCAAAAGTTGCCTCCTCCACCAATGGATCTTCCCAAATGTTGAGAATTTAATTTTGTGCAATTTTTGTACCTCCCATTTTTTTTATTTGATTATGTGTGTGAGAGAGAGTCAAGGATTTTTTTAAAATTCAAAACTCTTACTAATTTGATATGAATAATGAGAATTAATATAATTATCACCTTCCTTTCAAATTATCTTACTATTTCTTGCATTCAGAATAATGGGCAATTATTGTAAGTTGTATATACTGATAGTATAAAGAATTTTTACGCTAGCTATATTGGTACCATACGAGGCTTGATGTCTTGTTACCTGTTCTTGTAGGTCAACGACAACATATATCTAAGCAGAGCTATTATACCATTGATTTATCAGTTACTTTACTTGGAAGTTTAGGCTACTCAATGTCAATGATTTCCTTTCTCTAGTAGTTAGAAACTCTATAGATTGTTCTAGTCTTGAAATTTTGAAACTTGATGTTTGGACTTTTTCCCCTCTACGCGGAACTGTTATTTGACGAGGACTAAGACCCTTTGATACAGCTGAGCCTATAAGAATGACCTAAGAAGATGAGGGGTGGTTATTAAATGCCACAAATTTGAGGCAATGTGTGACAATTGATGATCACAAAATGTCAAATACATGCCTACTAGATTTGACTATATTGTGTGATTATTTGTCATATATACATATTGTAGTTTGGTTGGCCTCAAGAAAATGACATTACAGAGTTTACATTGTAGACTTGAACATTAGGAGATAGATAGTCATATTTGTGATTGTATAAAGTTAACCCCGCGAACATTATTATCAGCACTATCCCTATAAGAGTTCTGAGCAGACATGGAGAAATTGTATTTTGCCATGATTATTCAGTTTCTAGTTTTGCTTTTTCATGCTCCATTCGGCCATGCAGCTGCAGAAGATCTCGAATTCACCTACAACGGGTTCCACTCAACAAACTTGAGTCTTGATGGAATAGCAGAGTTCACATCAGATGGCTTGTTAAGGCTAACAAATGCTTCACAATTGCAGGAGGGTCATGCTTTTTATCCTAGACCTATCAATTTCAAGAATTTCGAATCCAACGGTTCAGATTTCTCTTTCTCAACCACATTTGTCTTTGCCATAGTGCCCGAGTACTCAATTTTAGCTGGTCATGGCATGTCTTTTGCGATTGCACCAGCTATAAGGCTTCCAGAAGCACTTCCAAGCTCTTATCTTGGCTTGTTTAATGATTCTAGTAATGGAAATGCCACCAGCCATGTTGTTGCGGTGGAGTTTGACACGCTACAGAACCGTGAGTTTGATGATATTGACAGCAACCATGTAGGCATTGACATCAATGGCCTAAAATCTGTAATAGCCAAGCCGGCCGGTTATTATACCAGTAATGAGAAATCCTTCAATAACTTAACTCTTGCTAGTGGCCAGCCAATGCAAGTTTGGGTGGAATATGATTCCGTGGATAAGCATATGAATGTCACAATGGCTCCACTGCACGTTGCAAAACCAGACCGTCCTCTCCTGTCCTTAGTCTACGATCTTTCATCTGTCACGGATGAAAACGTGTCTATTGGCTTCTCAGCATCCACCGGTGCAGTTGTTTCAACACAATATATCCTTGGATGGAGCTTCAAAATGAATGGAATGGCTCAAGGACTTGATCTCTCTCAACTTCCTAAGCTTCCTCGAGTAGTACCTAAGAAAGACTCCAAGCTTTTATTGCTTGGCTTGCCCGTAATTTCTTCAGTTTCATTTGTGATTGCAGTCCTGGTAATAATTTATTACATAGGAAAGAAGATGAAGTTTGCTGAATTGCAAGAAGAGTGGGAGCTTGATTATGGACCACACAGGTTCAAGTATAAGGATTTGTACACTGCCACAAAGGGCTTTAGCAGCAAGGATCTGTTGGGATCCGGTGGATTTGGCAGAGTCTACAGAGGGATATTGCCCATATCCAACATTCAGGTAGCAGTCAAGAGGGTCTCTCATGAATCAAGACAAGGGATGAGGGAATTTGTTTCAGAAATTGTTAGTATTGGCCGGCTACGCCACAGGAATTTAGTACCACTTTTGGGTTATTGCAGGCGTAAAGGTGAGTTACTTCTGGTTTACGAATGCATGCCTAACGGAAGCCTAGACAAGTATTTGTTTGACAAACCAAGCTGCACTCTTGATTGGAACCAAAGATTTCGAGTCATCAAAGGCGTAGCGTCAGGACTAGTCTATCTTCATGAAGAATGGGAACAAGTAGTGATTCATAGAGATATAAAAGCGAGTAACGTGTTGTTAGATTCTGACTTAAATGCAAGATTAGGAGATTTTGGGCTAGCAAGATTGTATGATCATGGGACAGATCCTCAGACTACGCATATCGTTGGAACTCTCGGATACCTTGCCCCAGAGCATACAAGAACAGGCAAAGCCACAACTAGCACTGATGTATATTCATTTGGGGCATTTTTACTTGAGGTGGCTTGTGGGAGAAGGCCAATAGATCAAAGAGTATCGGACGAGGACCTCGTTTTGGTTGACTATGTATTCTCTTGTTGGACTAGAGGTGATATTCTTGAAGCCATTGATCCAAACTTGGGCAATAACTATGTAAAAGAAGAGGTTGAGTTGGTACTAAAACTTGGACTATTGTGCTCTCAAACAGAACCAGCAACTAGGCCAAATATGAGGCAAGTGTTGATGTACTTGGAAGATGCCCTGCCTTTGCCAGAGTTATCACTAATGCAAACTTCAAATATCAGCTTAACTTTTGCAGGCTTTGATCACTTTGCAATGTCATGGCCTTCTTCTGTTACTGACTCCCTTCTCTCTGGTGGTCGATGACTCGGGAAAAATTTTAATATTTTCCTAGTAAAAATAAAACTTGTTATATAAGCTATATTTCTTCCACCTATAAGGTTGTACACTTGGTTCATTTAGGCATCTTGGAGTGAATTTTTTCTTTGCTTTGATCCCTTTAGCTTATGCACCAGTTTTGTTTCTTGAATAGGAAGGAAGACTATGATAAAAATCGAGTTGATTCATTCCTCAAATAGTCATTTAACTAATAGTTATTATCTTATAAGACACTTTCTTCGTCGAAGTAAACTTTGACTTGACTTGACTACTTGCATAAATTTGTCCATACATGTCTTAATTGGTGTGGAAAATAGTCACCTATTATATTCTTTCTACACAGCTAACAAAAGAAAAATTTCCTGGCCATATAGTGTAAATGAAGAATAATACATGCCCACAAAATTTGACTATTCATTCTTCTACTACTAGTCACTATCACAATTCACAACCAAGAAACTATGTTTAGGACCACAGTGAAGAAAAAATAAGAATTGGCTTAAAAGGGTGTTCATAATCATCACATCTTCTTATTAATTATAGTTGAATCTGAGTTCTAATGAATTAGACCTACAGTTTACCTACGACAATACTCTAGATAGGAGGATATGGAGGTCGAAGATTAGTCTTATTGCATGCTTCCCGTGCAACATTATGCATAGAATGAGGCACATATAGAGAACTACAGACATTATAAATACATAATGAAGAATCTACAATATCTTATATACAAGCCATCTACCTAGGCAGTATAATGGACAGATTTACAATTCCTAGCATAAGCTAAAGCCACTCTCTTGACATTGCTCTTTTCTTTACAAAAATAGGAGTTGTTTCTAAGATGCACGTCCAATTCTGCGAGGCATTTTCTTTGAGCTAGAGTCTTCAACATCTTTCAACTGATAGTAGTGAGGAGCTATTTCTACAAGCCATTCCGGTTTCAGTTCAGTAACCTGACGCATATACTCCTTACTTGTCAAGACCAGCTCATGGTAGACAACCCATCTAGGAAGCTCCTGAGCTAAACCTGAGCTGGCGTGAATGTTAACTGTTTGGGGATGTTTAACAGTTCGATAAGATCCAGCCTTTTGTAGTCTTGCCGAGTGTGGGAAATATCCTGATGTTATAGACTTCTTTATAGCTTCCAAGTCATTAACATTTGAAGTTAACTCAATTTCCACTCTTTCAAGCAGGCCTTCCAATTGATCTCGGATATCCCTAGCTCTCTTCATGCTTCGGACCTGGATGTAATTGTCGTAGCACCACTGTGTTGAGAAGTTTGTCTCCTTCCAGGAATTACAAACCTTTAACAGCGCGATATGATCTCCCACGTTGCCTGTATGAAAATTCAAACGTGCATTGTCAGCGTGGACTTGTTTATCCTTTGGACGATAGAAGATTGAATTCCCCACAGAAAGCATTGCAGCAATACTTATAATTTCATCCGAACACTTGTATTTGTCAGAGGCAACGATCGTCTTGGACAGCATGGGATCTAGAGGAAACTCTGCCATTCTTCTCCCTATTGTTGTTAACTCGCCAAGCTTATTAAGTGCACCGAGGGCAAAGAGAAGTTCCAGTGCTTTAAGTAAAGCTTCTTATGGTGGAGGGTCCATGAAGTCAAAATTCAACAACTCGACAATACCATGGCTCTTGAGAGACAACACAACATTTGCAAGGTTGGTCCTTTGTATTTCTGGGACTGTGTTGTCAGCCAAATCATTCGTGTAGTTATGTGCAGTGTATAATCGAAAGCACTTTACAGGACCTGTTCTTCCAGACCGACCAGCTCGTTGGTTGGCAGAGGCCTTAGATACAGGAGTGACTTGTAATGACTCCATACCCGTCCGAGGGTTGTAAGACTTCATCTTAGCAAATCCTGGATCAATAACATATTTAATCCCATCGATTGTCAATGATGTTTCAGCAATATTTGTAGCAAGGACAACTTTACGAGCCCCTTCAGGAGTAGGCTCAAATATCTTGGCTTGTAATTCTGTTGGCAGGTTTGCATATATCGGGCAAATTATCAGCTCAGCGATTTTTGAACCTAGACCCTTTATCCGGTGCTTAATGATCTCCTCCGCGGTTTCAATCTCCTCCTGCCCAGTCAAAAAGATTAATATATCACCAGGTGGTTGAGTTACATGGATTTGAAGAGCAGTCACTACTGCTGCATCCATGTAATCCGCCTCTGGAGCTTTCGTATAGTGTATCTCAACTGGAAACTGCCTTCCAGGAATTTTAAAAATTGGAGCACAGTCGAAATAATCACTGAACTTCTCTGCATCTAGAGTGGCACTTGATATAAGCAACTTCAGATCAGGTCGAAATCGGGCTACATTCTTAACTAAGCCAAACAAAATGTCAGTGGAAAGCGTCCTTTCGTTAGCCTCGTCAATCATAATGACACTATAGCTGGCTAGATCAGGCTCACCTAGAAATTCTCGCAGCAACATCCCATCGGTCATATACTTCAGAGTCGTTTTTTCAGATGTGCAGTCCTCGAAACGTATAGAGTAGCCAACCTCATTGCCAAGTTTGACTCCCATTTCATGAGAAGCGCGTGCAGCAACACTCATAGCTGCAACTCGACGTGGTTGAGTACATCCAATCTTCCCACGTTTGGTATACCCCACCTCGTGTAGATACTGTGGTATTTGAGTAGTCTTCCCGGAGCCCGTTTCTCCAACAATTACAAGAACCTGATGATCATTTATAGCTTGGAGCAGATCCTCCCTGTAGGAATAAATTGGAAGACTCTTCCTATCCTCTTGAAGTTTTCCGAAAGCTGATTTTTCTATCGAATCAATTGGAAGTTGTTGATCAACATTATCACCATCCATTATTGATTCCTTAATGAACTCAATTTGGTCTTCAAACACAAATTGATAGTCCTCGGATCTTTGCTTTCTATTTTTTGACCCAAATTTAAGTGTAGCCTCCTTTCCAATTTGATGTTCTTCCCACACTTTTTGTTCTGCTCTCGTAGTATCTAAATCCCTGTCAATCTGCGAAGCCACGGAGAATCTCTTATTCTGATTTACACCGCCTTCCTGATCATACGAATCAGGCATTCTATACTCGCTCACACAATCAATATCTTTTGATAGAAGTTCGAAAATCTTTTGCTTATGCGTTCTCTCTGCTTCTGTAAAATTCACTCCCTTAAACAAGTATTGCTCGTCTTTAAGTTCATCTAGAATCTTCTTCTCCCTTTTCTTCAAGTATTTTCGTCTCGAAATTTTCCTTAAAGTTCCAATGTCGATTGCCTGTTCTTCTTCCCCTTTTATCAATAATTTTGGCTCTACGAATTTCCTAGTCCTGGCAGCATCTCGCTCTCTGATATGTCGTTCCAATTCGTCTCTATCTCTCTGATCCCGAAGAATCTCTTCTTCTGAATCAGAATTGTCATCGTCATTGTCATTAGAAATTCGTCCCCTAACCCGTCTAACTAACTCATCTTCATTGTCCTCAACAATCCTCTTCCTGAACTTCTTTATACCTGGCATAGAATTACTTTCAGCACTAACATCGGGACTAAACGCCATTGTTTCAGGTGAATGTAAAAGTGGTGTATAGTTTTTGTATTGAAAAGCTTAATCGTTAGGTTTATATTCCTATTTGGATTGGGAGAGTTGTTGTAACAAAACGGTTTCCAAATATATTTGACAGGTAAGATTTTTTTTTTTTTCTGGTGACAAAATTAAAACATAAAATAAAGAAATTTAAATAACTCTTTATATATTCAAGTATAATTTTTTGGCGAGGGAGTTCGAGTGAACACCCTTTCCCCCTCCTACCTCCACCTCTGGAATCAAGCTCCAAAAACCGAGTCAGTCATAAATAATTAGTTATTGATTGGATAGGTACGACCAAAAGTTATAACTCTAAAACTTAACAATGAAGAAAAAAAGAAGTATTTTCTAAATGATGAAAGTATCATTTTACTGTTATGAAACTGTTGTATTACGCGCTTCATAGTTCTACAGGATAATAAAATGTATCAAGCGTTGAATTCCAGATCGGACGAAAAAGGATTATGATATTCCATCTTAAGTTACTCTAATTTATCAGTACATAATCCACCAAAATAAGATTGTATTTACCAGGCTCAATACATTAGTAATCATCGGCCACCAGAGAGAAAGGAGTCTGTTACAGATGGAGAGCCGGAATGTGCATAGCCCAAAGAAGATGGATACGACTTGACAAAATCATCAAAACCTCCGCGATGTTCAAATGTTAGGTTAGCTGATGAAACACCGAGTTCTGATAACTCTGGTAAGGCCACAACACCATCCAAGAATAACAAGATTTGTCGCATGGTTGGCCTACACGAGGGATCTGAACGAGAACAGAACAAGCCTAACTTTAAGACCAACTCCACTTGCCCTGGAACAAAATCAATGCCTATGTTTGGATCTGCAGCATCAAGAATATTACCCCTATTCCAGCACGAGAACACCCAATCGACCAAAATCAGATCATCACCGTCTTGTCTTGGCTGTATCGGCCTCCTACCACAGGCAACTTCAAGCAGAAATGCCCCAAATGAAAATACGTCACTACTAGGTGTTGCCCTGCCAGTTCTAGTATGCTCTGGTGCAAGGTAACCAAGAGTACCAACAACACGAGTAGACTGAGGATCGGTCCCATGACCATATAGCCTAGCGAGTCCAAAATCTCCTAGCCTTCCATTTAGTTCACCATCCAACAAGACATTACTGGCCTTAACATCTCTATGAACCACTACATGATCACATTCTTCGTGTAGGAAAAATAGTCCTGAAGCTACACCTCTAATGACTCTGAATCTTTGGTTCCAATCGAGGGTGAATCTTGGTTGATCGTATAAATACTTGTCTAGACTTCCATTAGGCATGTATTCATAAATCAAAATCAACTCTCCTTTTCGCCTGCAATAACCCAAAAGTGGCACTACATTCCTGTGTTGCATACGACCAATGCTTACAATCTCCGAAACAAATTCCTTCATCCCTTGTCTTGATTCATGAGATATCTTCTTTACAGCTATCTCAAGTTTGGTGATAGGCATCACTCCTTTATAAACTTTACCAAATCCTCCAGCTCCCAATAGCTCCTGTTCTCTGAATCCCTTAGTAGCAATGTACAATTCTTTATATTTAAACCTTTGTAGTCTATACTCGCGTTCCCAATCTTCATGAATTTCTTCATACTTCTTCCTTCTTACATAATAAACCACCACTAAGATAGCTGCAACAAGTGAAACCAAAGAGAATATAGGCAAACCAATCGTTAGAAATCTTGATGTCCCTTTACTCCCAAGACGAGGAAGCTTAGGAAGTTGAGAGAGTTCTTGAGCTTCCCCATTTGTCTTGAAGCTCCATCCCAAGATATAATGATGTGTTGGGACTGAACCTGTTGACGATGAAAAACCAACATACATAGTCTGATCAAGAACCGACGAAAGATCATATTTCAAAGCCAAAAGTGGCCTAATTGGTTTTTCCATATGTAATTGAGCTACTTTTACATCAATTTGCTGAGTGCTCCCATCATAATCAATCCAAACTTGCATTTCTTGGCCACTAATTAGAGTCAAGTTATGAAACAAACCAGTATCATCAAAATAACCTGCTGTGTGAAATGCTACAGACCTCAATCCATTTATATCAATTCCAACATGATTGTCATTGATATCACCGAAATCCTCGCTATAGATTGTATCGAGCTCAACTCCAACGGCATGGTTTGATGTATTCCCATTATTGGCAGAGTTAAAAAGGCCAAGATAGTGATTTGCCAAAGCCCCTTGAAGTCCTCTGTGTGGCGCGATAACGAAAGCCAGTCCATGACCACTCAAATTTCCATAATCAGACCTTATCGCGAACACAAAGGTTGTGGAGAAAGAAAATACAGTACCATTTGGTGAATTCTTGAAATGAATTGGATTTGGATAGAAAGCATGGCCCTGATTTTGTGTTCCTGAATTTGTTAACAACAAAAGATCATTATATGTGAACTGTGCTATGCCATCCAAGCTAAGATTCCTTGATTGGAATCCATTGTAAATGAATGCATCAACTTCACAAGAAGCTGGTGAAAAATCAACTATGAAGAGAACCACTAGTATGAAAAGATTGAAGAACATTGAGAATATTCTTATTTGGGAAAATATGGTGAGGCACAAAATGAGAAAATCTATAAATGACAAAATGTACAAGGCTATGTCCAAGTCTTCTATAGTAATCAAAAATTATTATTTTGTTTTTAGGTTTTCCATTCCTGTGTACGTTATCCACATTGGGCCCCGACTAATTTGGATTCGCGTCGAGTAAGGCCCATTCACTACTAAAAAATTAGTGAAAAAATCGAGGATCGAAACCGACAGATTCCCTCAGTTTTTTAAGGAAAATCGACTGACTATACATCATTGGTTTGATTGCGTCAGTTAAAACCGAGGGACAACCGTGGGAGTCCGTCGGTTTCAATAAAATTTAAAAAACTTATAGAAATTTTACCGACGGACTTCCGTCGATTTTATTTAAAAAGTTAAAAAGAAATGGATTGGGTAGGTTTTCCCAGGAGTCCTATCTATCCTACTATCGTTAGAGTTTTGCCCTAATTTTCTTATGACATAATTCGTAAATGTGTCATTAACTTGACCTCATTTCACATGTTTGGGTGTGCACAAGTAGATACTTAAACTTATATAAAGTTGAATAAATAAACACACGTCCTACGGTAGTGCCCTAAATGACAATTGACGTCTTACGTGGAGTTCTACGTGTATTATGTCACATAGGATTCATGTGTCTACTTGTTCAACTTTATACAAGTTTAAGTGTCTATTTGTGCACATTCAAAGTTGAAGAGCAATAATATGAAATGAGATCAAGTTAAATGACACATTTATGTATTAAGACTTTTCTTATCATATCTGAATTTTACTTTCTCTTGAAGAAAAGTCAAATCATTACCATAATTGTTTTTACTTTTTTCCGAAAGAAAAAAATAGTGCTCTGCAAATTTTTTGAAACTCTACAAGTCTCATACCAAAAACACAAGAGCATCCACACTATACACAATTAAGAGTTTTGTTTAGAGGGAGATCTTCTTCCAACATATTTATGCTAATTCAATATTAGTTTTATAATATGTAGGTTGTCTGACCAAATTATATTAATAATATACTTTTAGTATGTTTTTCTTTGTTATTTGATTTATCGCCAATATGATTTATAATTGTAAACTTTCGCAGGATGCCCTAATTCTTTCGAACCTAACAACCACAACCGACACTACTATATGCCAAGTCGTCTCAAGTAATCCAAAAAGTCATCCAAGTTGTCTCATCATACATGTACTGAAACTCGGACTTATATGAGAGGAAAAATCTGTTTACCTTTTTATATTTTGAACCCTTTGATAAAAAATCTGACTATCTCACTCAACGTCACATCCTTGGTCGGTAATCCAAAAATGTTACTATATGCCAAATCATCTCATGTAATCCAAAAAAGTCATCTACCAAGTTGGCTCATCATACATGTACTAAAATTTGGATTTATATGAGAGGAAATTAAAGGTCTCTATTTTCAACCGCAGACCTTTTCTTCAAATGTCATTTTAACAAACGTAGTAAAAACATTTCAACAATTAGTAGATATATATGGAGTACCAAACTAACTAATTTCCTCATTTAAATTATAAATTGATGATGGCAACCACTCAACAGATATAATACAAAATGTTAGTACATATCAATTGATGACCCTTTTTTAAAGGAATCTGCAAAATAATGTTGGCAAGTTGCAAGAATTTAATTTCTATTGCATTAATCTTCTCATACTTCATTTATGTTGGCAATTCAAACTTTGGGATAGAGGTAGATCTAGCTTGTAACCTATAACTTCACATTACGTAATTTGTATAAAATTAATTAAAATTATTATTATATTTGAAATTGATGTAAAAATTCTTAAATATTAAATTCTATCATCTTCTGCCTCGAGTATGGATTTAATATAATACTCCCTCCGTTTTAATTTATGTGATATTTTTCTGCTTTCACAAAAAGAATGTCATTTTTCTATATTTAATAATAATTGATTTTAAATTTCTCATTTTAACCCTTAATTAAATATTTTCTCCGTTCATCTTTACTTGTCCGTGTTTAAATTGACACACCTCATAAGAAATAATAAATAAAACAATAATTTTAATATATTACCCTCTATTTATTGTAAGTCATTTAAATGTTTAGAAAATAAATAATATTTAATAATACAGGTAAAATGAGTATAAAATGATAAATTATCTCTAATTTTTCAAATCGGATAAAAAAAAATGAACAACTATTTTAAATAGAGAAAATGGTCAAATGCCTCCTTAACCTATACTCGAATTTCCAACTACACACTTGAATTTCACGGGGGTTCTATCATCCCTGAACTATTAAAAATTGAAATAATTACACCGCTAAAAAGTCACAACCACATTTATATTGATAAGTGAAATGCACGCGTTTGACAGGTGGAAATTTTATTAAAAACTTTTTTTTTTTTTAGTTTTTCCCTTATTGATTCATCATTTAAAAACTTTGTTGAAAGTTAAAAGGTCAAAATTTATAAATCTGTGTCTTTTGATCTTCTTATTTGAATTTTGTTGATTGTTGGTTGTTTGAAGCTGAAAACACTGGTTAATTGATTTCATAGCTGCGATTTTTAGTTCTGAAGAACGCCGGATTTCCATGGAAATGGATAAGCTTCCATATGATTTTTTTGAATCTATATTCTTGAATTGGGAGCTAAGTGATTTCGTTGATGGTTTGAAGAATTTCGTGTGGCTGAAAATTGAAGTTCTCAAGGTTGAAACGGTGAAACACAACTTAAACCACCATTAAAGTTAGTTCAAAAGCTTGAGTTCTTATTTCGACTTGCCACAAACGATCTCCGTTTTAAGTGGGTAATATACCAAAAGAATCGAAACGGTGAGAAAAGTTTATATCTAGAATTTGGAGTGATTTGAAGAAGAGTTGAGGTGATTTGACATCAAAATTTTATAGCAATTGTTTTAAAGAAGATGAAGAACTGGGGTGCATTTTTAGATTTGCAGGAAAATTATCAATTGTTAAATAAGTTGAAGAATACTATTTGAAGCTAAAATTAGGTTAATCCACTGAATTGATTGTCTGAAACATGAAGAAAAATATGTAAAAAGACATTGACGAAACCTGAGAGAAATCAAATCACAAAAATTGGCAATGATTACAAGAATTTCCGTGGGTCTGTTGGAAATTGAATATAGGATCAGAAATTTTCTTTGTATTGAAAGTTTATTGAAGAAAATTAGTTGGTTGTCACTGTATTAAGCTTAAATTTGTTTAGATTTGAAAGATTTTGAGTCCATAATTCTTAATTGTAGAGAGCGGGGGTGGAATTGTTATCTACAATTTGTGGTGTCTAAATTGACATAGTAATGGCAAGATGATGAAATTTGGTGGCTGCCATTGATGATCTACTTCTAATAGGTATGAATGAAGAAGAAAACAAATTAGAACTAGAAACAAATACAAGAAAAAGGGGGAAAAAAATAAAAATACGTAAATTTATGAAAAAATATTAAAAGTAAAGTTTTAATATTTATTTTTGAGTTTCACTCTCTCAAAGAGATTACACTCCCTTTGCCAAGTAAGCATTTAGGGAGGTAATAATTTCAGTTTTAAATAGTTTAGTGGGGTGATAGGACCTCCGTGAAATTTAAGTGTGTAGTTGAAAATTCGAATATAGATTAGTGAGGGAGTTGACCATTTTCTCATTTTAAATATAAAAAACAAATAAAAATGGACGAAGAGAGTAATTTATATCATAGAGATTTTCCATGCTTGTTTTAGGTCAAAAGATTCAAGATATTCTTTTTTCCCTTTATTAATATACCCAATCAAATACCTCCACCTAAATTAAGATAAAGAGAGTAGTTATATTTGTAATTGAAAGATGTATATTTAAATGATTATGATTCTTTCATTTATATAAAATGAAATAACTTCTTAATAGGAAGTGTTTCATTCTTTAAATGAAATAACTTTACAAGAATCTGAATTAGTCTTATTTTTCACTCATAAAATAAAATCAGACCAATCAAATTAGTGTAGTTTGTATATTAAATATGGGGAAGAAAATTGAAGATTGAAAGGGTGGCCCTTGGGTCATAATCAAGTTGAATTTCACGATGACATGACCTTCTTATAATTTATGTATCAATCAATTCTAACCATGAGCGGAGTCATCTTAGCCTAATATTTTCTTCGCTTAAAAATGATCTATTATAAGTATATTTTTAATTTTACACACTCTTAAAAATTTATTGAGATTTTTTTTTATATATTCTTCAGTGAATTCCTAATTCCGGCATTGAATTTCTAACTACTTTTCGTCCTAATATGTTGCATACATTACAATGTTTTTAATTTTTTTCAAAATTTGCGGCACAATGACAAAAATGAGAGTCACAAAATGTCCTTAAAATTCCAATTGTTTGGCAGTTTTGAGACAATTGGTAGTTTTAATATTTTATGAATTGTAATGTTTATTATATTTGAAATTTATTACTTTTCATATTTTTAGAAAATGATATCATCTTGTTAGCATATCGATCTACTTCTGAATATTTATATTTATCTATATTTTTATACTATTTTAACAGTATGAGGATTCAAGGTAAAACGTAGATGGACCAAAATGACCTATAATATTGATAAAGTTTTGTGCCCTTCAATATTTTTGTAACAAAAAATATTACTCTTGGTAGATGAAGTTGTAGTGCTTATTTAATGTAACACATATAACTTATTGATATCTTCATTTTCTATTATTTTTTAGAAATGTGATGTAGACCCTATCTTTAGGGGCTTTAATTCTAATAGGAGCATTTGCAATTATTATATGTATCAATAAATATAATTGTATTAACATATACAATTTATATAAATGAATAAATTGTATCAGCAAACACAATTGTATCAAGATCAACATTTGTATTTATATAATTGATTGTTATCATTTATATCAGTGGTGTATCAATGAATACATATGTATTTGTGATTTGTATCACTGAAAATGATATATATAATTGAAACTTATTATTTGTATTTGTATAATTAATTATTAATTTATTATCATTTGTATTAGTATAATTGACTGTTAACATTTGTATTTGTATTGAGAGAGAGGAGATAGAGAGAGGCGAGAGAGAGAGAGAAGCAGGGAGAGGCGAGAGAGAGAGAGAAGCAGGGAGAGGCGAGAGGCGAGAGGCGAGGGAGAGATGTCAGAGAGAGAGAGAGAGGGAGAGATGTCAGAGAGAGAGAGAGAGAGTGCAGAAGAGAGGAGAGTGGCGAGGAAGAGAGGAGAAAGAAAATAGTAACAAAACCCTAATTATAGCTATAAATTATATAATTTTTTCAAATTATAGTGATGTATTGTAAATACATATCAGATGTTTGCCTGATTACGTAATTTTTCCTATGTATAAATATATATGATATACAAGAGATACATGGATATATATGAAAGATTTACACATATACAAAGGAAATATACATGAAAGATATACTCATATATAAATGAAATATAAATAGATATACCACATCTCAAAAACTTATCTTCCTCATTTATAAAAAATTTGCGTCGCATCACCAACACAAAACCATATGTCATCCCATAGTAACAATCCAAAACACCATTTAATCTAAAAAGAAGAAAAGGAGGGAAGAGCTAATTATATCATATTCCTACTCTTTTTCAAATTACAAAATTCCTTAAATTTTGTAGAATTCGGATACCTCTCAAAACGTCCCGATACATCGCGTTCCAGTTTCGTATACATCGCTCAATATTCCGAGACATCACGTTTCTGTTTCGGATACATCACTCAACATTCCAATACATCGCATATGTCTCGATACATCGCGTATAGGGATGTATCCGGCCGATGCATTGCGTAAAGTGATGTATTACGTCCCGATATATCGTGTATAGTGATGTATGCGACCAATACATCGTGTATAGTGATGTATCCAATCGGTACATCGCGTAAAGTGATGTATTACGCGACCGATACATACATCGCGTAAAATGATGTATCTGAGAATAAGAGAGAGTAGGACTTTTTATAATTTTTTCAAATGATAGAAAATTTTAGAAAATATAAATGGTAAAATAAGTTGTGTGTATTTAGATAATAAGTTTTTTTGCCATATGTTAGGTTGGATGACCATAGCATAAATCCCACATTCCATTGTTTGTAATATTTTATAGGGCCCTATTTTATATTTCCTTCTAAAGACTTTATTCAAAGTGCACCATTGATCTGTTGGTGGGAGTTACTATTATTTTAAAAAGAGAAGGCAGACATGCTTTGTCAAAAGACTTTATTTTGTTTAGATTATCTATTCCCTTTAAAAGACTTTGTTTTGATCATCTTTTGTTCATTGTTGAGACTAGTTATATGTAGAGGTTTTGGTGTTGTTTGACTCAGACACCTTATTGGTGAAGTTCATTATATTTTTCTCAATTCTTCACTGAACCCTTGTCAAGTTAGACACGTGTCACTATCTGATGTGTTTGGTACGGAGGAAAATATTTTCCAATTTTTCCTAGTTTGGTTGGTTAAAATTCACCCCTTAGAGTCAATCCTTTTCCTAAAGTTATGGATCCAGTTTGCCGACTTTCCTTGCTTACATTGTTCCATCGATCAAAGGTTGTTCACCTTAGGGACTTTCTTAAAAATGAAGAAAATGACTTTCCTAACAAAACTAGAAAACACAAGTTTCATAAGTGACATTACATATTAATCCGCTCCTTCCATTTTGCATCCACACCCCCTACTCCCCACCTCACCGCCTAAGGTGTAACGTCTATATTATATATAAATATTTTTGAAACAATACTATAGTTACTTATCAAACATGGTAAGAAAATCACTTATTTTTTGAGAAAGCATTTTCCTTCTTACCAAACACACTAATTTTTTCTATATTTCTTGACCAAAACATTGGTTAAACTTTCATAACTTGAACTTTAAAGTAGTGTTCATCAGGAAAATGTTCCTGGAAAAACAAAAACAAAAAAATCTGCACACAACTTCACAATCACTATCTAGGTAATTCATCAGTAAATAAACATGAAAGTGGTGCAGTAGAAACAGAAACAAATGTACCATCTGCATTTCCATTAGCCAAACATGATGTATGTCCCCTTGAAGATGCTAAAGAATGCATACATTCGTTTTCGTTGAATCCAAATCCTCCATTATAATCACCAGGAGCCATTGGAGCATCAGGAATATCAGCTTCACCTTCCAAGTAACTCATCACTTGTCTCATGCTAGGTCGAGACGACGCCTCATTGTTTGAACACATTAGTCCCAATTTCAACACCATCACAACTTCACTTTCATTGAACTCACCTTTCAATCTCTTGTCTATAACATCAAGAATTTTCCCTCCTCTCCATTGGTTCCACACCATGTCCACTAGAACTAATTCCTCAGGCCCCACCTTTGAATCAATCGGTCTACGCCCACATACTACTTCAAGCAACAATGCACCAAAGGCAAAAACATCGGATTTTTCAGTAGCCCGTCCTGTTCTTGGTAATTCCGGTGCAAGGTACCCCAATGTGCCTACCACCCTAGTCGTGCCCGGGTTTGAACCATGCTCATATAATCTTGCTAGTCCAAAATCTCCAAGCCTTCCATTTAACTCCCCGTCTAGTAGCACATTACTAGCCTTAACGTCTCGATGCACCACAACTTGTTCATAACCTTCATGTAAGTATAGTAAACCAGAAGCAACCCCTTTGATGATTTTGAACCTTTGCTCCCATGTCAACACCATTCTAGGTTTTTCAAACAAGAAATTGTCCAAGCTCCCATTAGGCATAAAATCATACACAAGTAAAAGGTCACCACGACGTCTGCACCAACCTACTAATTGAACCAAATTCCTATGACGGAGTCTTCCAATGCTAGAAATTTCAGACACAAATTCGCGTAAACCTTGTTTAGATTCATGTGAAATACGCTTCACAGCGATTTCCATATTCGAACTTCGTAAAACACCCTTGTAAACTTTACCAAATCCCCCAAACCCAAGAAGCTCACTATCCTTAAAACTTCTAGTAGCTTGCTTAAGTTCTTGATAAGAGTATCTATGAGGACCAACCTCAAGCTCCCAAGACTCTATAACATCAGCATTCTTGAATCTCCTAACTAAATAAATAGCAACTAATATAGCAATCAAAACCAAAACAACTACTATAACCGAGATAGCTACGATTAGGCCAGTGTGCTTCTTCTTGAGACCAGGCAATGATGGAAGTGAATCCAAGTCTAGAAATTTGGCCTCACCATTCAACTTAAAGCTCCAACCAAAAACATAATGTGAACTTGCCAGCAAACCAGTTGAAGCAGAAAAACCAACATACATATTTTCTTTAAGAAAGGGAGAGAGATCTATATGATAAGAGAAAAGTGGCAACTTTGGTTTTGTAGAAAATCTTGAAAGTGTAACATTAAGCAAGTTCGTAACAGAATCATAATCAACCCATGCCAATATTACCTTACCACATTTGAGATTCAGATCTTGGTTTACCAAATCATCATCAAAGTAAGATGCATCAGCAGATATATTAGACCTTAAACTATTAATGTTTATACCAACATGATTATCATTAATATCCCCAAACTCAAAATCTTGTACTGTATCAAATTCAACAGCAAATATGTAATTTGAGAAGTTACCAACATCAGTAGCATTTAGTAAGCCAAGATACTGACTTGGAAGAGCTGTGCTGAAATCATTAGACTGAGAAATGGTAAAAGCAAGCCCATGACCACCAAGTTTTGGATATTCAGGGACTATAGCAAGACCAAAACATGTTGAAAATGAAAAGGCAGTGCCATTAGTTGAGTTCTTGAACTGAAAAGGTGAAGAATAAAAGGCATGCCCCATTAATCTACTTGTTTCATTGGTTAATTGAATAAATCCATTTTGGCTAATCTCAGCAATTCCACTTAAGGTGATGTTATTGTTTGGTTCATTGAATCTTGTATAAATGAAGCCATCAAGTTGCTGAGATGAAGCTAGGATTGAGAGTGAAATGAATGAACAGAGTAGTACAAGACAACTATTAACCATTTCTAAAAGGGGGGTTTTCAGGATTTTCAGGCCAACTTTCA
The DNA here is from genome assembly GCA_029582245.1 of Solanum etuberosum. Classification (NCBI taxonomy): domain Eukaryota; kingdom Viridiplantae; phylum Streptophyta; class Magnoliopsida; order Solanales; family Solanaceae; genus Solanum; species Solanum etuberosum. The sequence continues at coordinate 59,985 of JAJONR010002939.1, forward strand.
AGATTTTACCATGGGTAATGAGATTTGAACAATTTGTAGTAAAGATTGTTGCTTTTTAATGAAAAAAAGCACTTTGGGGGGTCTGAGGGAAATGTTACAGAAACACAGCCAAGCCAAACAAGAAGAGCACCATTTGTAAAGTTATGTTTTCAAGATTTTCAGGTCAAATTTCAAGATTTTTTCAAGGGTAATGAGATTTGAGCAAATTTGTAGTAAAGATTGTAGCTTTATAATGAAAAGGACACTAATGGGGTCTCAGAAAATGTTACACAAACAAGAAGAGCACCATTTGTAAAGGGTATTTTTTTTTTATCAAGATTTTCAGGTCAGATTTCAAGATTTTATCAAGAGTAGTGGACCGAAAGGTATACAAGATTTGAGAATTTTTGTTGCACTTTTAGTGAAAAAAATGTACTATTGGGGTATGAGAGAAATGTTGCAGAAAAAACACAGGCAAGGCAAACAAGGAGAATGACATTTATTCTATACAAAATATGTATTATTGTGTTTGGACTGCAGCACTATTATGGTATCCGTCTTTTGTTTATTTTAGTACTTTAGTTTGTTATGACAGTGACACCACTATAGGTTGATGGTGTGTATAACCTAGGACAACTTCTTAATATGTTGGACATCACTAAAATTTTCTCAAATATTGCAATGAGTTCAGATTAAAGTCTCCTCATATCAATAATCCGAATCGATAATAGAATTAAGCTAAGAATTCTAAGGAAACAACTTTTTTACCCTTTACGAAGTAAAGATAAAATTTGCTATGCTTTATGCTCTTCAGATCTCATATGTATAATAGAGTTATTGAGTTAATGGTACATGTTATTGATTTGTCCACTTTGTAATAGTTCAGTGTCCTATTTATTGGGTTATTGATTCGGATATCGTTTTGACTACTTTTGTTAATAAGTTGTCCATAACTCAATAAAAAAGATAAAGTTCTAACTTTACTCTTAGATACATTTTATCTGAAATACTTTAAAAAAAAATATATATCATGCAAATATTTGTTTGAATTTGTTGATTAAATAACCAAACTATTGATGATTAATATTCGATAACCCGTTACCCAACCATCAAAATCTTATTAATTCAATTTCAATATTGCATGCTACAACCCACACCAATATTGTTCACACACCCCTAGTTTAAAGTTGATCTCATGATTTCAATTTACCTCGATGCTAAAAACTTTAAAGTTAAACCACATTATACCAAACATTAAATAAAAATAAAGCTGATAATATTAGTCTATAAGAAAAATACGTCTCACCCAAATTAATGATATAACCACACATTTTGATTCATCCATTATCCATATTAACTCATTTGTTTGATACATTAAAATAAAATTATTTCATAATTTTTCTGTAATTATAATCTCTTATTCCATCTACCAAATGAACGCACCAACACGTGCTTAATCATGAACCTTAAAGCTTAAGAAAAATAGACCTCCTATTTCACTTTTGTCTTTTTACATGGTGCTCCATTTAGATATTACACAAAATTATTTCCAAGCTAATTTAAAATAATTCTTTTGTCCGGTAAACGTGATTTTCCTAGAAATGAGTTGAAATATTATATAAACAATATGATGATCTTTATTCTTCTAATTATTTTTTTTGTCGAAATTTTTTGTTTGTTGTTTAAAGAAAGTGGGGAGTTTGGTCATTGGTGTTCCAAGAACAGCTAAATTCAGTGTTTTTATTATATTATCTTCCCTTGTTAAAAGGGCCAAATATGCCAACTGGATAATTATGCTGTCTTTTCGTCCCTATCCTTTTGCAAATTTTCTCCAAAATAATTACTACTTGGAAGGTTTTCTATTAGCATAATAAATAATAAATAATAAATAAATAAATATGTTTATTCAATTTTGAATGTGTATAACAGTATAAGTATGCACTTAAATTTATATAAAATTAAACAAGTAGACTAACATATTCTGCGTAACATAATACACGTAGAATGTCATATATAACACAAAATTGTCATGTAGGACACCACATAGAACTAATGCGTTTATTTATTTAATTTTATATACAATCCCTTTTCTTAATACCCTTATTCTCCTTTCATCCGGAGCTGCCGTAACTTGGGCTCATCAATCATCATGTTGTATCTGCGGGGAAGGAAAAACGAGCAGTTTACGCTTTAATAGCTATTGTTTCACTGGCTCTAATATTCAAAGGCTTTTAAGAAATGGAATATTATCAAGCACCCTTCACTATTTCGGATAGTATTTATGGTTCTACCTTTTTCACCAAAAGAAAAAAAAGGTTTTGTCAAGTTGGAAATTCAAGAATTAAATGCACATCACTCTACAGGTAATATACAACAGAAATTAATCAATTACCAATGGCAAAAGGATAACATACATATTACACGCACCCCCAAAAGAAAGAAAAATATATAGATATTACAAAGTACTCTAATAAACTACTCAAATATTTACTTTGTCTAGAGCAGAATCCTTATTTTTTATAAATTGCAAAAGTATTTTAATCAAAAGCTACCTAGGTTCAGGATCACTATAACGGTTCGTTTGAGTTATCCAGATATAAATTTTGTATAAATAATATTATATTTGGAAGCTCAACCGATGGTAAGTACCTCTCGCTTCCAATTTTAAAGTTATAAGTTCGAGTCATCAAGAAAATAAAAAATGGGAGTTCCCGAAGAAAGGAGTAAAAAAAAAATAACATAAAAATTTCCTCATATCTTTTTTACCCCACATAAAATAATACACAAACTCATAACTTATACTTGTAAAGTTGTACTTCTCCATTCTTTTTACTTGTTTTGCTTCTCGAGAATCAAAGTGTATAGATTTTGATCAATATTTTAGATGTATTTTTTTTTATCATATTAATATGAGAATGATTGCAATTTATAATATTTTTCCTGTTGTTTTCGAATATCTAAATTCTAAATTTAAAATATTGAATTAATCCGCTTCAATCTAGCTCCAAAGATTAGTTAAATTGATTCTCATGAAAAAAAAAAGACAAGTAAACAATAATGAATGGCGTATTAGTTATCCAAATTTCTAAATTACAACATCGTATATATTTTATACACAAATAAGTTACTTTTTAAGTAGCTACCAAACATTTACAAAAAGTAATACATAAATAAATTATCTCTTGGTCACCAAACGATCCCTGACTATTTAATAATGGATGGTTTGAAAAGAGCCAAACTTAAAGAAACAAAAACATGACATTATAATAATGTATTTGCTTATTAATATAATCACCACATAACTTGACATCAAGAAAATTCCAATTTTTTCATCATTAGTTCTTTTCTTTAACAGGTTGCTACTAATTTTTATTTTATTTTTTTGGCTTTGGGATTATGTTCTGGATTCAAAGGAAATAGAAAAATTTATTAAATTAATAGTTTTGGTGATACAATTATGAAAAGTGAAGCACAAGTGGGAAAAAAGTCCTCTGCTTTTGGCTAACTCCCATTGAGCTCAATGATGAAAGGTTCTGCTGGCCCATTCTTGAGTCTGTCTCTCGATTGAATATAAATATCGAATATCGAAAAAAAATTTAGACACCTAAAAGTTTATAGTCTAAAGTCTTTGCTTTAGTGGCTTGACCCTATGACCGGCCTTGCTTAAGAGTCAAATTGTATGGATTGTGATTAGTGTTTTTTCATCATATTATTGTGACAATGATTGTAACTTATAGTATTTTTCGTATAGTTTTAAAATATCTAAATTTTAAAAATTACTAATTCAATTAACTTCAAAGATTAGGCAATAAGTCAAATTGACTCTTGTGAATCAAAACGTGATAAATAAAAGAGAATGGAGTGAGGGAGTAACATCTAGGATTGGAAAAAAAATAGCACAATAATGTGTAACCTGTCCAGATTTAAATGAGTTATGTTATGATCCGTTATTTAACCCTCAGCCCATTTTGACTTGAGAAAATTTCATATATATAGCGATAGTTTGCTTATCTACGAATCATATCCGCAGCGGATACAATCTATTCGCACATACAATATGTCTGCATAACTGAAATCGCGCGATCAACTTACATACACTTGACAATCATCACATGAAGATGATTACAATATCATGACAAAAATGATACAAAAAGAACTCAAACCAAATCTTGTATCAACAAAACAGAACTGATTTAGGCTTTAATTCGACGAAAAATGTCTAGCTAGCAAAGAAGGATCCATTGTTGATGGAATCAGCATTGGCATCACCAAGTGCAGCCTCTTTCAGGTACTTGTCAACTAACTGAACTCTCTTAACATTCTCTTGCTCTTGGACAAGCATGTTACCATACTCGAGGAGCTTATCGATAGTCATTTTTGGTTGCTCAAATGTTGGTGGTCCATCCCTTGAGTTCAAAAGTTTCTCTCCGACTTGTTCAATTCCTGTGCCTGCAATCCACTTCATCATCGTATACTCTCGCCCTCAGAGCACCAAAAAAATCTGTTTTCAGAACAAAAAGTATATGATCATTGATATTCTTATGCATCTTTAAGTTAAAAATATGAATATTTTTAGTGTCGTTACCAATAGATTGTCCAGGGAAGCTATCGACAATCTTGACAATGTCATCATCAGGAACTTTGTCAGTTCTGAAAATACCTTTGCAAACACCAATTCTGTCTTCTCTAGTTGGTGCCCAGTAGAATTTCTCCATACGACCATCACGGATAAGAGGTGCATACAATGTGGAGAAATCGTTACCAGTGACAATAATAGGTACCCTGGCATTCTCTTGCTTGTTGTACATACCGGGGAGTTGGACATTTGTCGGGTTATCAGCAATGTTCATGAGGGTAGCATTCACCATCTGATTGTTGACAGTGTATTGTGTAGTTCCACCCATTCTACCGGCTCCTGCATCAAGATCGTTGATGAAGAGGCAACACATGTTTCCCTTCCTGATGATTTCCGCGGCCTCTCTGTACCTTTGTCTAATCAATTTAGCTGGCTCTCCTGCATTTCCACTTTCCAATTCTCCAGCACTCATCATAATAGGGCTGCAAGTTTAATAAACCGACCATTGTAAGTAACTTTAGTCAATTTACAACAACATTCTCAATGAGGGGTCTGAAGATGGTAGACTGTACGCAGACCTTACCTCTATCTTGTGAAGGTAAAGAGGTTGTGACCGGAGTAACTTTAGTCTATTTACAACAACATTCTCCCACAAGTGGAGTCTGGAGAGGGTAGACTGTATGCAGACCTTACCCCTACCTCGTGAAGGTAGAGAGGTTGTTTCCAAAGTAACTTCAGTCTATTTACAACAAAAACATTCTCAATGAAATCCCACAAGTGGAGTTTGGAGAGAGTAGACTGTATGCAGACCTTACCCTTACCTCATGTGGAGGTAGAGAGGCTGTTTCTGAAGTAACTGTAGTCCATTTCCTCGAAAAAATTCCGAATAAAGATAGTATGTTATTTAAGGCAATACTCACTTGATTCCCATCTTTCTGAAGAAAAGCTCACATTGGAATGATTTACCTTGACCTTTTCCTCCCCAGATACCCAAAATAAGTGGAACCTGTAAGAAACATACACAAAGTTCAAATCTTCTTTTACACCAAACACTAGTTAAGCCAGAATTTTTTAACAAACCTTGATGTTGGGCAATGTCAAGAAGTTCTTGGTGATGTGAACAACAAGCTTGTCCATGAAAGCAGGAGCGATGTAGAATCCGTCCAACTTGTTGTCCAAGTTATATCTAGTCGAATGTCAAAACAGATAATTAAGTAAATAAAAGTGCGCTCTCTCTAACAGCTTAACCATTCAGACAATATGATCACACAAGTCAACAAAAAGTACAGTTTATCTAGATAAGATGATCACACAGTTCAACTTACTGGCGAAGACCTTGGCTGAGGTATTCGTAGGAATTCATAATGGCGTGGTGAGTTCCAGTACCCGTAGGAGCCTGGAAAAGCGAATCAACCATACCCTTACCCCTTGCAATGTCCTGTTGATCATCGGACACATCGGTGACAAGTCCCTTCCATCTGTCTGTTTCTTCTCATCAATTTCTTTTTCTAGAGCAACAATCCTCAAGTTCTTGTTTGAGATGTTTGGGTTGTTCACTTTCTTTAAGGTTTCCAACAACAGAGTTGTTCAAACTCAACTGCAAAAAAATGATGTTTTCTTAGTAACAACTATAGAATCCATCTATCAAATTATGGTTAAAGTGTCGGAGTCAGTGAATAAATTATTTATACATTTTAAGTAAATTTCTTAACACAAATACAAGGCTTGAGCAAAAGTTATTGAGTTCTACTGAACTCGTAACTTACATTGCAACTCCGCCCTTGCCTACGATCAAATCTTAACCACAAACATTCTTAAATCATCCGGTTTAAGTGTGATTTTTTTTAAAAAAAGTAGTTTTTGTTTTCAAAGTGAAAATGATATTTGAAAATAGGGAATTGCATTTGGTTATGAATACAAAATTGAAATTGTTTTTGGATATTTGTGAGTAATTTGGAGTGAAAACGCCTTTTTGTTGTTTTCCAACTTATTGAAAATAAGTTGAATGTTATGATCAAACGTATTTTCTGGAGTTCAACTCTCCGGAAAAGTAAAAAAATACTTCAATTTCATGTCATTGACCAAGAAAATGTATTATGTACTATAGTGAACAACTATTAACTCCCATCCCTAATTCTCATTTTTTTTATACACACCAAAAGATTATTTGGTAAGTGTTTAACACAGTACCACTACCTTGTTGACAGCTCCAACGGTTGAGACAGAGGTAGCCATATGTATTTGACTAACTCTAAAGACTCACAAAAAATAAAAATTGATTTGAAAATCTGTTTGTAATTTGCTAAAAAAAAGTAATTCTAACACTTGGTTTGGTGAAAAAAGGTATGGGAAGTGCTAAGCTTTATAGCACAAAGTTGATGTTACATGTACGGCTAAAAGTGTGTGTGAAAATTTATGTGGATTTGGCTTACCAATTCCTAATGGCCACACAATCTATATTAGTTTTTTTTGGTTAGGGGACTAGATAGAGTGTGACAACAAAAAAAACATGAGATTTTTTGGACCATTTTGGCTTTAAAATGATATATATCTAAACTATTTATGTAACAATAGAGGTATAAATAGATTAATAACATTTTAGTCAATAATATATTTACTCTAAATCATATATATTTGAACATTTTTTTAAAAAAAATCTTCAACGGCCAAATGAACAGAACTAGGTGAACATCCCTACTACTTTATCTTAAAGGCTTACTGCTAGTCATTAATTAATAGGAAAATTACGTTCTATATCTATTAGGAGAAAATATTTATGTTATATAACTTACATTTTAAATTTGTTATTCAGTTTAGTCTATATTTATATATAATTACCTTCTATTCATTAGTATACACTTCTATATAAAATTTATATATTATGTCTTATGTTCTTTCCAGGTTTAATATTATATAACATTATATATTAAATTATGTAGCGCAATATTTTATATTGTTCTATATATTTTTTAAAATTTTCACAATCAAATCAATTAAATGCATTTCAAGAACGAGAAGTTAAGAGATGACAATACACAATAATATATTCAATGTAGTCTCACAAAATGAGGTTTATAATTTAAAGGATAGGAAAGTGTACACAGACAGTGGCGGAGCTTGAATTTCGCCTAAGGGGTGTCAAAATATATAGAAATAAAATCGTATAGAAGCCAAGGATTGTCAATATGTAATATATATACATAGAAAAATATTTTCATTCTAATTACACAATGTAATTTTCCGACAAAGGGATGTCGGTCGACACCCCTTAACTACATGTGGCTCCACCACTATACGCAAATCTTATCTTTACCTTAAAGATAAGGTAAAGAGGATGTTTTCGATAGACTCCCGGCTCAAAGCAAAATCAATTGAAATATATAATGAAAATACTAGAGACAATAGATAGTAACAAAATGATACTACAACAAAAATAATAATACAAATAAACTACATGAAAAAAATTGATAGTTATAAAAATAAAAAAATAAAAATAATCGTACGACTACTAATAAGGACAACAAGACAAAACGCTTCTAGAGATGGCAATAAGTGGCTACATTCCAACTTCCAGAAGCATCCATATACTAGTTAAGATACGGCAATATATGGCTATATTCCAACTTCCAGAAGCATCTATAAATCATGTAGACATAAATGGCAATTCAAATCTGTTGATAGCTATCACAAGATAAAATAAGCAAGTAACTTAACAACAACAATATACCTAGTGATTCATGATATGACTTGTAGCTGCAAGAAAGCAAAGGCATTCTCTCGATTAGTGGTGTAGTCAGGAAATTTATAAAGAGTGTTTTGAAAAAACGGATGCACCAAAAATGAGTTCATATTTAATTTAATATGAAGTGAATGGACGAAGCAAAAAAAAAGAATCAATTTAGAAAAAAATCACTTTTAAGTTTTAAGTTTTTACTGATCTTTTGGCAATGATAACGATAGCAAGAACAAAGATTAGAATCAAACAATTTGTTTTAAAAAAAATTCTTTGTGGAACATTTTCACTTTCGATTTTAGTGTCATAGAATTATTTCTCAGTTTTATTTAAAAACTTAAATGAAAAGTAAAAGAAAGTCCAGACACATTCGTTCAGAATTCAATTAGCTATTTATATATTTTTTTAATAGACTTTTATAGTGTAATTAATTATCATTATATTAAGGGGCGAGGGTTGGTGGTAAAAATAAACATATAAACACAACACCTACGAGAATCGAAATTATAATTTTGAATGTTTTATCGATTGGATATATTGTTATACAAAGTATCAAAATATTCTAGAAGTAGTAGGAATATTAAAAAAATAAAATTGAGACTTCACTTGATTGAGTATACCAATTATAGTATCATTTTTACTTGTATATATGTATTTTGTAGTACATTAATTACAAAATCCAAGAGACACCTCAAAAAATTGAAGACAGTCTTACAAAGCGAAATTGAAAATATGATTGATTTAAATTGAAATAAATTAGAAAAATTAATAAGTAGAAAGTAAGTGCAAATTTAATTTCATTTAGTAAACTTCAATAATTAATACTAACGATAAATACATAATTATTTATATTTATATATAACACCATTGAATAATTTTGAGGCATTATTTTTCAGGGACCTAAAGTCATTGCTTCGATAGCTTTAGGGTTGAGCCGCCCTGCTGATCTTATGAAAAAAACATTTTTGTACATCTCCCTTCGCCCGCGGTAAAGTCGTAAGCATAAATAAAATTGTCAATTATCATGGCATTAGTAAATGGAAATTATAGTTTTACTTATTAATTCCATATAAAATAAAACTTCACTAGTTGTGGCTATCAAATTAAGTTGAACTTTATTGGAAATATCTAGGAAAAATTATCTAAATACATAACTAATTTTATTATATTTCCTAAAATTTTCTATCATTTAAAAAAATTTACAAAAATTCCTATTCTCTCCTCGGATACATCACTTTACGTGATGTATCGGGACGTACACGATGTATTAAGACGTTGAGTGATGTATCCGAAATCGAGACACGATGTATCGGGACGTTGAGGGATGTATCAGAAATCAGAACGCGATGTATCGGGACATTTTGGGATGTATCTGGATTCCACCAAATTTAAGGGATTTTTGTAATTTGAAAAAGAGTAGGAATAGAATGTAATTAACTCTTAACACTATGAAATTTGTGTAAAATTCCCTATCTATCAAGTCAAATTCATTCCTAAGGAGTGTTAATGAGTCCGTTAGTTCATTAGCTTGTTCTCCTTCTTAATTTTAAGCATAGTATATAAACACACTTTTAAGAGTGTAGGAAAAAAGAGAATTTTTTCACATTAGATAATGGTTACGGTTAGTGAAACTTTTTGTATGAAGGATATTTAGGTTATGGACAAAGAGAGTTCATCCATTTTGTGAGGACTTTTTATAATAGATAATGCAAATCGTGATTGTTACAATCTGTTTTCGCTATGGAAAAACCCTAAGTCTCCTAAACTAAACATTTACGATTCCAAATACTACAGACTCATATCTATTGATTTGGCAAAGCTCGAAAGATATTTAATTAAAATATTTTAGCTACGGTATAGCTGAAGTAGAATATTAAAACTAATCCTTAATTTACACATTTAAAGAGTCAAATACAGTCATACTTGAATTTTGAAACCCTTGTTCCATTGATTACTTGAGATCATTTTCTTGTTTCTTTATAATTAATTAAATTGTAAATTAATGCTTCAATAGTGTCTTGTTTAAATGTCCCTAAATATTAATACATGTAACTTATCAATATATGTGAATTGATTTAGAATATTTATGTAGTAATTAATATCATTATATATTCATTCGTTACATATATATTTAATTAGAAACCGGCCTGATTTACAGTTCACCGCTCTCATTTGTCCCCTTCATATTATATTCATTTAATTATAATATTTGTCAGATGATCTTTAATTATAAAATATTATGATACGAATATATAAATGTTTTCAATTATTTTTTTTGTATTAAGAAGTAAAAATAAAAGACTAGCGTAAAATAGGATAGCCTAAATAGGAGCAAAAGTGCAAATGACCCTTCGAACTTCGAAATATAAAAGCTCATTTTTTATATTACAATATTTTAAATTATCCATTTAAAATATTATAATCTGTTTAATTTTGTTTTACAATAATCAAAATAATAACATTGCCTGTTGAGGACGTGCAATAACTCTTCCACGTAGAAGTTGACACCAAGAACTTCATTTGTTTATTATTCATATGTATCATTTCTAGTTAGTTATTTATTTATAAATTAATTTTTAGACACTCAAATAGTGCTAAAGTTGATCTTCACCACTCTTTATGATCCTGTTCTTTTCCTAAGAAATTCCAAGAAAAAAAAAGAGACAAATAAATATATATATTAGTAGACTACTTCATAAATTATTTGAAGTTTGTGCAAATTGACTTTTTGAAAAATATCCTTTTGAAATTAGATGAAAAATTCAGAATTTAAATTCTACGTATTAAACTTTTAAAAAAAAATTTAATATTGAATTTATTATATTTTTAAAATTACAGTTTTATTACAATTTTAATAAATTCTTATACAAGTTTATTCTCTACATCAAAACTTATGAATTTACTTGAATCTATACCTATAATAATATATCTGTGCATATTGAGAGAAGTATGATTAAAAAAAACTTTTGAACTTAACGCAATTTATTAGTTTCGTCCCTGAATTATTGACATCCTTAAAATAATATTTTACTTGACTAACTAAATTTAATTAGATATATCTGCGATCTGCCACATGACATAACTAGTGGTTTCAAACTCGTGTATGAGCATGAGACTCTTAATAAAAAGCCAAGAGAAATGTTGAAAACATCCCTAAACTTAACGAAAATTTAGGGGTGTATTTCACTCATGTTGCAAAATTGGGCGTGTATTTAAGTTCAGTTAGTCAAGTAAAAAAGTGTTTATAAGTCTGTCAATAATTCACAAATAAAACTAATAACCTTATTTATGAGTGTTTTCAATACTTCTGATTTCGTGCCCTATTTGAATTTATCTTTCATTGACAATTTAGGACTCATGAACCATTGACAATTTTATCCACTATAAGTCTTCCTTGTCCAAAGTTATTGCTTACCATAATAGAAATAAACAATCGAAAAAAAAAATATAAACAAATCCAATAACTACCCAATCAAACAAGAACTTATATATATATTATATTTATATTAAAATAAACCTTAATTAGCTTTAAAACTTAAGGATTTAAGTACAAGATCACCATATCCTTATGAACACTTTTTTCTAAAAACATGTCTCAGCCAGAAAAATCTTCTTCTATCTCCAATATTATTCAAGATCCATTAAAACTATTGAAACACAACATAGTCCCATTATTCCCTAACACAAAAATCACAAATATTTTCACAATTTTCATGAAGTGTTTTCTTGTTATTTGCTTATTTGGTTCCTTTTTATTTATCTCCTTCACTTCATTTTCCAATCGATTTAGTCCATGTTCTGATTGTGGTGCCATAAATATTCATACTAGTTATGCATTTAGTGCTACCGTTACAAATAATATCAACGAAAAAGAAGATATTACAAACATAACTCATATTTTATTTGGTATTGGAGGGTCTGCTAAGACGTGGAATAATCGCAAAAATTATTCTGATTTATGGTGGGAACCTAACGTGACACGAGGGTTCGTGTGGCTCGATGAGAACCCGGGAGAAAATGACACGTGGCCTGAATATTCAGCACCCTATAGGGTCTCGGAGGACACGTCAAGATTCAAGTACACGTGTTGGTTTGGTGATAGGTCAGCCGTGAGGATCGCGAGGATTGTGAAGGAGAGTTTTGAATTAGGGTTAGAGAATGTGAGGTGGTTCGTTATGGGGGATGATGATACGGTGTTTTTTACGAAGAATTTAGTGACAGTTTTGAGTAAATACGATCATAATCAAATGTATTATATTGGTGGGAATTCGGAAAGTGTGGAACAAGATTTGGTGCATTCTTATGGTATGGCTTATGGTGGTGGTGGAATTGCTATTAGTTATCCTCTTGCGGAGGTGCTCGTAAAGATTTTAGACGGTTGTATTAATCGATATCATGATTTCTACGGTTCTGATCAAAAGATTGGTGGATGTATGGATGAGATTGGCGTTCCTCTCACTAAAGAACTCGGATTTCATCAGGTAGTATTTTAATTTTTGAGTTTTTTACTTTCTTAGGAAAGTAGCCTTTTTCTTATGACTTATTAGTGCTCTCCTTGAGTAAGCTTAGATATAACGAAACTCGATCTGATGACTTTCATTACGTCAAGGTGACACTCTTCTGACAATATAAATATTTTTTTCAGATGGACATACGTGGTAGTGCACGCGGACTTTTGGCAGCGCATCCATTGACACCAATTGTATCATTGCACCATCTAGGTGTTATACATTCTCTAATTCCACTAATGGATCGAGTCGATTCAGTGAAAAAGGTAATCGAGGCATATAAAAAAGACTCAAGTCGAACAATGCAACAAAGTTTTTGTTACGATCTAAAGAAAAATTGGTCGATATCAGTATCATGGGGATATTCGATTCAATTATATCCAAGTTTAATGAATGGGAAGGAATTAGAGACACCAATGAGGACATTTGAGACATGGAAAGGGTTTGAAGAGCCATTTACGTTTAATACTAGGCCAAATTATATAGAACCATGTCAAAGGCCTATCGAATATTATTTGGATCGCGTTTTTGAGCTCGATAATGGTGAAACTTTAACGAGTTATAAGAGAAATGGTGATTATAATAAGCAATGTGAAAATGAAAATTATACACCAGCATTAGCAATTCAAATGGTTAATGTCACGGCCAATATTTTATCTCCCCAAGTATGGAGACAGGTAAAATTCTCCTTTGTTTTATGAATCTCTCTCTTTATTTTTTGTATGACCAAAAATATTTTTTGAAAATAAGGTACGATCTAGAAAAAATGATTATCCTCACTTTGAACAATTATTTTTTTCTTCGTAATTATCTCAACTATTAACTTCACGTTCCTACCTCAATAGCCTATTTTCACTCTTCTACCACCATCACCATACCTAGCGAAATTTCATAAATGAAATTTATAGTGGACAATAAACAACAGAAACTATTTCTGATAGTTCGTTCTTCTACTCAAAATACCAAAATATATTTTTCGAGAAAATATTCTAAAAAACTCATTTTTCATCATATCAAACACAAAAAAAATCAACTAGTCAAGTCTTCCACATTCAATGTGGTAGTAACATTTTCATTAATCAATATGTATTTAATATAGCAATAACATTAATATAATTCTATTGACTTTGAAAAAGTTTGTTCGACAATAGTCAAAATTCAACCAAAAAAGATATGTTATAGAACGTGACCTCTACTAAAAAGTACACATAACTAGAAAAAGCTACAATTATTTGCAAAATTGGAATGTTTCTTTATATTCTTTCTACGTGCCACATTTTAATTATTGTATTTGTTTGTCAATTTTTCATTAAGTGACTAACACGTTTTATTTTATCAATATTTAAAAACAGGCACCACATAGGCAATGTTGTGAGGTGATCAATGGTGAAAATAATAGTAATATTATTGATACTGTTTTACAAATCAGAATTAGAAGTTGCAATAAATGGGAATCAGCAACATTGCCCTTTTGACATTAAATTGTAAACCTTGCTAACTAATTGTACAGCATTGTATTTGTTGTTGTGTTATCTAATCTCATTTTTATTTATTTTGATATATATTATGGTATACAATTTCTTTTGTAACTGAGTTATTTGGACAAGAAAAATCTTTCTTTGAGGATAGTTTTTTTTTTTTTTTTTTTCTGATTTAATTAATGAAGATACCCTACTTAATTACCTTAGCTAGGATATATTTTCTACAACGGTCACACTACTAAAAAATTACTATTTTTCTCAATGAAATTTTTCATTGAAAAATGTTCAGGGGATGTTTCGTTAGCAATTAGAAAGTAAAAAAAAAAGGTTATAGGTGAGTCCTCATTTTCTTTCGCCTTCTTTTTATTTCCTCCCTTCGGCCTACCCTTCACAAGTAAGAACTAGATAAGGAAAAAGTATTGATTGAGTCAGTGAAAAAAAAAATAGTAGTATTTTTATATAGAAAAATTAAGAAATTTCTCAGTATTTAAATGAGAATTTATTTCTTACCATGCATTTTTTAGTGAGCTAAAATGAAAGCAAAATTTGTTCGAATCCTCACCAAGGGCCAAGTGTTTGGTTTTTTAGGGGTTTCCCCAAAAATCATTATCATCAATATAAGGCATTGATCATTTTGCTTTAATTTTGATCAGTTATCTGTATGGTTGGTTGTTGTGGCTAGTAGCGTTATCAAGATTTTTATTAAGGGATTTACATTATGAAACGTAAACATGAAAAGTGTATTCACATACAAAAAATAATTTTAGGCATATATAAATAATACTATTTTTTTTTTCTGCTGAACAGATAACCCTTTGATTCAACTTGGCTCAGCTACATGGAGTCAAAATTAAATGTAATTTGTTCTAGATACATTGTATCCAATTGGATTCACATGTATCTGGGATACATGGATAAATCCTACTCACCACTCTCCTATGTATCTGATATATGTATTTAGTATGATTCACATGTATCCGGGATACATGACTATCTTCCTCCCCATCTCGCTCACCTCTCCCTCCCCATCGTGTTCACCTCTTTCTCTATTTTAGTGTATCTGGTAGCAAAAATATATGTATCTAAGTGTATTTTCCTCAATATATATATATGATAGAAAACTCTTTATTAGATAAAATACATAATTACTTATAAGTATAAATATAATTGATAACGTTTTGAAGAGTTCGCCTAGGTAACATATAAACTTTCCTCCTATCAACTAACATCATTATTGTCTATAATTATGACCATTTTCCTCTTTATTTCTTTGGATGTTATTTTTTTTTTTCTAAAATTGTTTTAAAATATCAAACTAAAAGGCATAATAAAAGAATATTCCTTAATATTCCAATAATAGTTTGACTTATGTAGTTAACAATTACTTTGATGCATATATATATGTACCATACCACATGAACCTATTCAAAGTATAAAACAAAGCATATATAGAACAAACTAAACAAAATCATCACAATGGGTCAAAATATGATTAATCTCAAGACCAAAACTCTTTTTTTGTCACTTATTTTTCTACTAAACATTGCTCTTGTTACAAGTCGTCATGGATTTACTTCAAGATTTCAAGTTCACATAATTGATAACCTCCCTCCTAATTCTAAACTAACCATGCATTGTCAATCTCATGATGATGATTTAGGGTACAAAGTTCTTCATCCAAATGATGAGTTTAATTTTAGTTTTAATATGAAACTTTTTGGCGGTACGCTTTTCTTTTGTCATTTTTGGTGGAATGATCAAAGTGTAACATTTGATATTTTCAATAACTCTATAGCTGGAAAATGTGGTGTAATAGATGGTGATCATCTTGAATGTTATTGGAAAGTGCAAGAAGATGGTTTTTATTTTGGTGCTAGGAGAAATGCTCCACCTGATTATGAGAAGCAACATGATTGGAATCAATAGTTTTATTTAATTACATATATGTAATATAAGTTTTGAGTTATAGAAAAATATATAATCTTGTATTTTAGCTTATGTATGAACAATAAAGATAAATGTAACGCCACCTTTAGGCGTTAAGTTTATATAAATTAGTTTGTTTGGCCGTGTAAGATAAAATTATAATTTGAAATCATGCTATGAAATTGATCTGTTGAAGTTTTTTCTAGACATGCAATTGAATTTTTAAGTTGTATTTTTTCCTCATAAGTTGTTAAAACTATCGCAATTGTCCCAATTCTTTATACAATCTTAAAAAATAAGTACTAAACGTTCATAACAATAATATAAAAAAATAAAACATTTATCGATCGAACTTTAGTTCAATAAAAAAGAAGAATTGGACATTAATGTAGTGTACTATTATTTAATATAATTCTCCTACATAGAACAAATTAACAATCTTCTCAGATTGAGTATGCTTTTCTTGATAAGATGTCCGAGAAAAACGAATTAACATTGTTACTTTGAGCCGTTTGTTGGTCCATAACATTAGTAATAATATCTACTATAAATTTTGTTTACATATGAAATAAATAGTCGATAGATATAAAATGATAGTGTTTTTTTATACAAAATATAAACGTGTGAGTCAATTTTTGTATTTGAAAAATGTGAAATCATGATATAAAATTTCAAATCAAACTTTTTGAAGAATTTACTATTTCATCTCATTATTTGAAATCATGAGATGGAATCGCATATCCAAATGTTGATCTCATTTCCTGATTTCAAATCACGAAATGTCTATTTAAAACATTAATATTGGTCGATTTGCAACACTTTTAATTTCTTTTTAGATTAACGGATGGTACAAACAAGACAAAGACGGTCATCCTTTCAACTTGCCATAAAATATTAAGAAAATGTAAAAGACAACCAAAATAATATTCTGTTAGATAAAATTAAATCCAACATTTTGCTAATTACCAAAATAAATCAGTTTGCTAACCTACAAGATGAGGAAGGTGACCAAGAGGATTGGTTGGATCACTGTTTTGCGAGTGTAATTAGGGATGGAGATATTTCTCCTAGGTAATAACGCAATAACAAAAAAAAACATGAAAGAAAGATTATATTAGTTGGGATAGAAAGGTGAGTGGAGAGTTTGTTCCAAAACACCTATTAATGTGACTAGCAAAACAAAATCATATGTCAGTGTCGACAAATGATCAACAAAATCATATGACAGTGTTGCTGAACAGATTTGAAGAAAAAGCCAAGAGAAAAATACTCTAAGTTATTTTAGATGGGCAATCAATTTTTTTAATTCATGCATCTTACCTAACCTTCTTCTTGGTTGTTATATTTTTGCACAATTTAAGCATCCTCATTTGTAATATCATCATAGCTAGAGTGTATTACGAACAGTGTGGTGATCAAAAAATATCCACTTCTTTCTAGCTCTTATTTTTTTCATGTTTGATAGTTAGTAGAATTTTGTTACCTCATTAGGATTGGTAAGGTAAGGCCTAGCCCCCGTTGCTTATACTTATTCCTATTGAGATTATTTTTTGTAAAAGACTGCTGGACACTCAGTTTAGTAGTAAATTTCCCCCAAAAAAAAATGCAACATTTTCTAAATTAATAAAGGTCTACTCATTAATGTAATTGTTCTTTTGAAGGAGTTTATAGCTAAAATCATCCCTTAACTATGACTCAAATCTAATGTACATCCTTATATTATCTAAGTGGGCAAAAAACATCCTTATACTATCCAAAAAATAACAAGAATCGTCCTTCAGTCTATTTTTGTTAAGAAACTGATTGAACCAATAATAAAAAAAAATTGATCATCAAGTAATAAGAATATGGATAAAAAATGAATCTGTCATTCTTAGAATTTAAATTTTGTGTGTTGTTAGTTTATATATTTTTTGCATCATCAAGTAAATTGACTTGCAACAATACACAAGTCTTGAAATATTTATACAGTAGATTCTGATGGTTAGAAAAATTATGTAAAAAAATTCATTTTAAAAATATTACGCCCAACTATTTAGAGATTTTCTTTAATAAAATATTTAGTATGTATGTACGTTATATACAATGAAATTCATATTTTATACAATGTACATAAATGCTGGAAATTTAGTGAAATTACGTAGGCGTTTAGTTATGAATATAAAAAAATAATTACTCTATTTGAAATTTTTGAAGTTAAAGTTGTATTTGGCCATACTTTTTACAAAGAATATTTAGAATTTGAATATATTTTGTCTGAATATGATCTAAACCCTCAATTTCTAAAAATTTGAAAAATCACCCAACTTGACTAACTTAACCACGTGTACATATATTCATTCGACTTGACACATTTTTTTGTTGGTGGTTAAAAAAAAATAGACAAAAGGATGAATTTTGTAACTTTTTGGATAGTGCAAAGATGTTTTTTGTTCACTTATATAACACAAGGATGTACTTTAGGTTTAAGCCATACTTTAAGGATGATTTTCGCCAAAAACTCTCCTTTGAAGCATAGATAAATCATATTATGATCCAACTAAATTAACACAATCTAAAGTCATTATTTCTTCGAATGTATATATATAGCACACATGAACCTCATAAAGGTCTCAAAGAAGGCATAAAACAAAATAAATCATTTCAAAAGGTTAAAATATGATCAATTTCAAGACCAAACCTTTGACTGTTCGTTGTCAATCTAAGAATATTGATTTAGGATATAAAGCACTCCTTTCAGGTTATTTTATCATTCGTGAAAACGTTTTTGGGAGTTCAAATTTCTCTTGTTTTTTTTGGTGGTATAGCAAAAATACAACATTTGATGTTTACAATGACAAAATAGCAACATTTTATGGACAAGTAGATCCTCCCTCAAAACTCAATTATGAATGCTATTGGAAGGTGGAAGATGATGGCTTCTACTTTGCTCCCCATATATAGGAATCCTCCAACTATCTATGAGAAGATGCATGATTGGCCAATAGAATTAGCTGTATTTACATACAATGTTTTGAGTCCTTATTTTTAGGGGTAATGAAGGAAAAATATTATAGTGTGAAGTGAATGAAATATCATTATGAGATTATAACTTCACTCTCACCTGTCATGTCATAGTCAGCATTACGTTATTAATTTTTTATTTCTTTTTACTTATTCGCCATTTTTTGTTTTCTTTTTCTTATTACACTTTTTTAAAACTTATAATTAATTAATTCCTAAAATCAAGCAAGCCCATTTATTTGTCAATAATGACAAATATAATAGTGGATTACTAAAGGGTTGATGGAATGGAAGAAGTGGGTAGAGATTGGAATGAAGATTGAGGAAGAGATGGAGGATGTTGTGTTCAATAGAGAAGAAGGTATATTGGTAAAGAGAAAAGAAAATTCAAAGTTAAGAAAAAAGATATCCATAAATTTCATAATCTCTATATGAGAAAATTCACATATATTTTTTTTTAAAATAAATAAATCAAGAAAAAAAAAATTAAAATATCACATGTACGATTTTGTAAATTCAATTTTTTCTTTTGTTTCTTCACATGATTTTAAGAAAGTGTGTTCTGTCATGTCACCCCTTAGGGGATATTTATTTCACTTCAAATTCGAATATGGATATTTAAATATCTAAAAATAAAAATGCTAAAGTAGATTTAGTCGTCAAATTTAAGAGTAATTTTATGTATTGTTCTTCTAAAAATGAAGTAGCTAGCATCATACATACAAGTTAGGCAAGACGCACTACAAGAAAAGTGTGAATTATATGGGGATTTTCCTAAGGATTAGTTTTCCTGCAAATTTTCATACTAATTTTCAGGAAAATCCCCATATAATTCACCATTTTCTTGTAGTGACGCGAGGTCGAATTTGATACAGACATGTGAGTCTTATAAATTAATTTAGTTGTTTAAGAAAATTAAAAAATATTCATTAATAATATTTTCCTTTCCTCTCCTTCATGATTAATGGATGGTGTATAAAGTCATCATTTCTACTTGTAATAAAATAAGAAAGTATTAAACACAGAGTATTTCCTCCGTTCTTTTTTAGTTGTCATGATTTTCTTTTTTAGAGTCAAACAATAAGACCTTTGACTAACATTTTTCGATGTATTTTTTCATCATATTGATATGAAATTTTTTGCAATTTATAGTACTTTTCATATAGTTTTTGAATATCAAAATTTTTATTTTAAAATATCGAATTAATGTAATCTAATTTAACTTTAAAAATTAGTCAAATTGACTAATTTTGGAGTTAATATCAAATTGAAAATTAGTCAAATTTTAATTGTTATGATTTCCTTTTTTAGAGTCAAATAATAAAAAATTTGACTAACATTTAAAGATTAATCAAATTAACTCAGAGGGAGTAAAAGGCGTCATAAATAGGATATTGTGTTAGATATCGACTCCAACATTATATTAAATTAATGAACATCTATATAGCCGTTTTTTCAACGGTCAATAATTTCTTCAAATGCATATATATATGTAGCACACATGACCCTATTTAGGATCTCAAGAGTAGAGATATAACAAAAGAAATTATTTCAAAAGGTGAAAATATGGTTAATTTCAAGATCAAATTCTGTTTTTGTTCATTCATCTTTCTACTAAACTTTGGTTTGAGTAATTGTAAGTCGCCATTTAGCTCCATATATACGGTTTACATCATCGATGCCCTTCCAAGTAATTCAAAACCTTTGACTGTTCGATGTCAATCTAAAGATGATGATTTAGGATATAAAAATCTTTATCCAGGAGGGGAGTACCATTTTAGCTTTAAAGAAAATTTTCTCGGGGGTACACTTTTCTTTTGTCATTTTTGGTGGAATGGTAAAAATATAATATTTGATGTCTTCAATAACAAAATAGATATATTTTGTGGAGAATTAGAACGTTCATCAAATGATCGTAATCATGAATGCTTTTGGAAGGTACAAGAAGATGGATTTTACTTTGCACCCCACAGAAATCCTCCATCTCTATATGAGAAGAAACATGATTGGCCAACAACATTAGCTTGATTTACATAAAATGTTGGTCTTTATTTATTTTTTTGGTAATGAAATGAAGGAAAAATATTATAAAAACTTAAATAGTCATTAGAAAGAAGTTCATGTGTTTCTAAAGATATTTAGATTTTTAAGTTTGGCCATATTAATACAACCAGTGAACTTAGCCATGCTTCGCGGTAATAATTTTTGAAATAGTTAATTTTTTTTCATAATATGTCAATAATAAAAAGTTAGTCTCAAATCTATATATTAAAATTCAAGTTTTAATCTAGTTTATTGTTAACATTTACTTTCCACTAATTTTCATCATTTAAAAGTGTGATAAAATTTAAAGAAAAATTGATCCCTTATATCACTTTGCGCCGTTAAATAGGATAAAAATGTGTTTACTCTACTACATGTGAAAGCGAACAATAATAGTTGATTTTTTTCACAACATCTCCTTAACTTCTTTTTTTCACAGCATCTCCTTATATTTTCAACTATGACAAACAATAATCTCTTTAGTTGTCTTACAACGGACAAAAGTTATCAAATTTGAGTAATGAAAATAAAGTCTTATCTTGATGCTTATGATATGTGAAAGATGTAATAGAAAAATAACTATTTAATCACACCCTCTCAAAATCCTGCTTCTACTCAAATCAAAGCTCACATTTGATTTAGATTTGTTTACTGCCTAGACTATTTATTCCTAATTTTATGATGTATCTAGACTTCTTGTTTTAGATTGAGATACTGTGTTATCTCTACTATAATTTTTTGTAAGCTTATCTTGAAATGTACTGATTTTATTTTCAATAAAAGTACATTTTTATGAGAAAAAAAATACGAATTAAATTTCAATCATAAACAGAACAAACAAATGTCGAGTACAAAAATTACTTTTTGCGATGAATTTTTTTAAAATTTATAATGGTGTTATTTCCTTCTTGATTAATGGATGGTGTAAGGAAAATAAGGTCATCCTTTCGGGATTTTTGCAATTGTTGGAGAATAATATTAACGGATGCTATGGGGATTTAAAAAAGCATTAGTTTTGAGAAATACCTAGGTTCCCAATCTTCCACCAAAAACCACCAACTCGCGACATCCAATTCATTATAGATAACCTACAATTCAAGCTCGCTGTCTAGAAAACAAAATTCCTTATTATTGTGGGAAGAACCACGCTAGTCAAGTCATCTCTTAATAACATCCCAACATATATGATGCAACTAGTTAAACTTTCTGCTAGCATAACCAAAAAGGTAGACCAAATCCATCGAAATTTTATCAAGGGCTCCACAAATATTAAAAAGAAGTTGCACCTCATCAGTTGGGACTTAGTTACTAAGGGGGGAAAAGGAAGGTGGTCTAGGTGTTCAAAGGTACAACACCAAGAACCGAGTTATGTTGGCACGACTTGCTTGGAGTCTGTTTAAGAATTCGGATAGTTTGAATTTTGTTGCAAACTTATTAAGTAGTCCAGATGTTAGTATTGTTTCAGGCCACCGGTCTTGTATGGATCGATGAATATTATATATAAAATAAATATCTATCCCTTTTAACCAAAAAAAAGAAGATCATCCTTTCTACTTGTAATAAAATAAAGTTTATTTAAAAAAAAAAAATGCATAATAAAATGGATAGTTTGTTAGATAACTCCAACATTAAATTAATGAACATCTACATATAGTCATTTTCTTACTGTCATTAATTTCTTGAAATGCATATATAGGTAGCACACATGAACCTCTTTAGGATCTCAAAAGAAAGACATAACAAAAGAAGTAATTTCAAAAAGTAAAAATATGGTTAATTATAAGACCAAATTCTCTTTTTTTTCATTTATCTTTCTACTAAACCTCATTTTGAGAAGTTGTGGGGCGACATTTAGCAGCATACGAGTGGTTTACATCATCGATGCCCTTGAAAGTAGTTCAAACCTTTGACTGTTCATCGTCAATTTAAAAGTGATGATCTAGGATATAAAAACCTTCGTCCAGAATAGGAGTACCATTTTAGATTTAATGAAAAAAAATTGAGTTTTTCTTTTGTCATTTTTGGTGGAATGACAAAAATATTATATTTGATGTTTACAATGACGATATAGCTACATTTTGTGGAGATTTAAGCTCTTTAGCGGTATTCGATTATGAATGTTTTTGGAAGGTGCAAGAAGATGGATTTTACTTTGCGCCCCACAGAAATCCTCCATCTGGATATGAGAAAAAACATGATTGGTCAAGAGTATTAGCTTGATTTAAATAAAATGTTTTGACTCCTCTTTTTGGGTAATGAAATGAAGGAAAAATATTATAAAAACTTAAAATATAGTAATTACAAAGAAGTACAAGTGTTTCTAAAGATATTTAGATTATTCAAGTCCGGCCATATTAATGCAATTCCTGTTGAAAAGATCATTAACTAATAAAATTGAGCTCTCTCTAACATGAGATCGATGATCACACACCTCAACATAGTATTAGAGCAGGCAAAGCTCCTGGAATCGGATCGCACCGCAGGGGCGTAGCTAGAGCTACCCTAGGGTGTCCAACTGGACATCCTTCGTCGGAAAATTACGTTGTATATATATATATATATATGTCAAATTCTACATTTAAAGTATATATATTTAAAGTTGGACACCCTTGACAAAAGCTATGCCTTTGACGTATGTCACGCCCCGAGCCTACACCCTAAACGGGACTGGCACTCGAGAAGCGTTATTGGCCCCAAGCGAACCCTTGGCCTGGCTTACTACTTAGCAGAAGACTTACTCCTGATAAGATACTTTAAAAAGTAAACTGAACTGATCAATAGATAACTTAGAATGTATTAAATAACATTTAACTTAGCCAAAGTTAAAACTCAAGATTCAACATAAGCCAATAACAAGGTAGTGACAAATTAACTAACTAACTGTCTATCTATGAAGCCTCTAAAACTGGGAGGGATGTCGGGACAAGACCCCCGATCATCCTAACAGCTGAAAACTACTAAAGTAGTGTAAATAGGGATCCTCCGAAAAGCAAGGAGGCTTACCACAAGACTCTGAATGCTCAACTGGATCAACGAAGCGTTGGATGCTGATCCTAGTTACCTGTATCTGCATCATAACAACGATGCAGACCAAATGGCGTCAGTACATTGAATGTACGAGCATGTGAAGGGAATTCTAAAACAAGACATAAGCTTGAAAGGAACTGAAAGAACATCCATGGGCTCAACTTAACTCATTTCAAAATAAAGCAATAATATGAATGCAGTATAGAGAAAAGCTTTTAAAACATGGATAACAACTCGGTGTATTTAGAAATACAATAGTAACTCTGTATGTATGCAAAGATACAATATAAACTCTGGAATGTATATAAAAATATAATTTACTTCTGTGTACATAAGAATACAAAATACTGCTATGGGAGTTTCTCTAACCGACAACCATCACTTAAGAGCTATTGTGATGATACAACGCTTTTCCTCACGCTGCTAGGGTCGTCCTATACCTTTCCAAGGGTATAGAACCTGACTACTAAGTGGATCCACTAGTCTAAGCTAAAAAGCACTAAGGAATCATCCAAAAAGTATGACCCTTTTCTACCCATGATGGCTACATGGTTTATGAGGGCTGGGAGTTGTCTGAACTCTCCCCCATATCGGTGCTCAGTACTACTCCCAAAATATAATACTAGCTCTTATATTTAAAAACATAACTTCTTTCTATGGTTTGAGATAATTGCTCAAAACTTAGCTCAAAGGCTCTTCTTGGAAATCAAAGTTTCCTCTCTTGCTTAATTGTGAAAGCATTTACTATTTACTGAAAAACTAGTTCAAAGGCTCTTTTGGAAATCAAAGTCTCCTTTCTTGCTTAAATGTGAAAACATTTACTCTTTGGGAATACATAGTCCCGGTATAGTCTTTTTGAAGAAATGAACTTCAATCTTTACTCTTTACTCAACTGAAAACTCAAGTCTGAAAACAAAGTTAAAACATTTTTGAAAGACTTTTGGAAGACTCTAAGAACTTCTCTTGACTTGACTCTTAATTTTTCTTGAATTGAATTATGGATTCAAGGCTCATGATCTCATGTTATGGATGATCTCATGATGTTTAGACGTACCTTAGAGTGTAGAAATCGACTAGAAAACATATGTACGTTTCAAGGGAACTCGTACGGAAAAAAGTGGGAAAGGGTAGGGAACCTGGCGCTCTGAGTGGTGCGAGGCGCCAGAGCTTAAACTTCAGAACTGAGGATGGGGCGCACTGGCTGGCGCGGCGCCCCAGAGCCCAAACTACAGAACACAAAGTTGGGCGCTCTGGCTGGGGCGGCTCCCCACCCCTTTCCCCAGAATTTTCCCAATTTTTCTTACTCGCTTTTCAACTCTAAACCCTCTAGATTCAATTGGTTATTTCCCTCAAACACTTAGGTTCGACTACATAACCAAATTATGTAAGAATCTACTCAAAACGACATCTAATTTCATAAATTTAAATCAAGAACTTCTCAACAACTCCAACTATCAAGAACCCAATAGAAACTTCAAACAAATCCATCAAGAACTCAATTTCTATACTTTCAAGACCAAATATCGCTGAATAAAATCATGATTGGCGCGTGGGTGAACTAACCCAACGATATGTGATCTCACATACCTCGTAGGGATCACCCCTTGACGAAATCCACACGATTCCTTGCCTCTTCTCCTCTTTTCTCCTCTTATTTTCTCTCCTCTCAAAATCCTAACTCTTTTTTTGATGAAGCGTAAACTGAACCAAATCAGTTTAGACCCCAACTTAATTACCAAAAATGAAATTAAATAATAGGATAGTGAAAAGACCAAAGTACCCTTCTAAAATCCGGTTTTGATTTTCCTTATCTAGACAGCCCAACTTCAAATTGGCATATCTCCCTCATACAAATTCGAAAATGGCCAAACTTGGTGGCGTTGGAAAGATAATTCAAAGATCTTTCCTAAGGTATCTTGTAGAACACCTAACTCATCCTGAGCTAGGAGTTATGGTCGTTTGAAATTAACCCAAAACTCAAACTTAGCTTAACTTTGTCAAACGTTCCAAATTTGATTATTTCCAAAAACGGTTTCTTTCTAATTCTTGTTCTTTCAAATAACGGGGTGTTACAACATAGTGGTAATAGGTGTCCATTTTAGTGAAGATGTTTTGGGTTTGAATCCCAAATAGCACAATATTTTATTATTTTTTTTTGACAGCCACAAACCATTATTCTTAGACACCCTTAATTAAATTTGACTTCGCCACTATCGCACCGCCACTAAAATTTTTAAAAAGCCCACGTGTTGTTATATACAAATGTCCTCATGCTAAAGACCATTTAAATGCTTCATTAAGGACAATGTGATATTTATTACTAATTGACTACCACTTTCTTCTATTAATTAATGCATGGAGAAAATAAATGATAATGTAACTAAATCAAAATAAGCAATAACTATTACTCATTCACTTTTAATTGTCATAATTTTTTTTTTTAGAGTCAAACTATAAGAACTTTGACTAATATTTCACGATGTATTTTTTCATCATATTGTTATGCAAAAATTGTAATTTATAGTACTTTTTGTATAGTTTTTGAATATCTAATTTTTTTATTTAAAATATCAAATTAATGTAATCTAATTTAACTTTAAAAATTAATAAATTTGACTTTTGAAAAGTACAACAGGACAACTAATAGTGAACGGAGGGAATAGCTCTCTTGATGCACATAATATATACTCCCTCCGTCCACTTTTATTTGTCATGTTGCGCTTTTCGAAAGTCAATTTGACTAATTTTCAAAGTTAAATTAGATTACATTAATTCGATATTTTAAACAAAAAATTTAAATATTCAAAAACTATACGAAAAGTACTATACATTGTAATTTTTTGCATATCAATATGATGAAAAAATATATGGTAAAATGTTAGTCAAAGTTTTAATAGCTTGGCTCTGAAAATGGAAAGTATGACAATTAATAGTGGACGGAGGGAGTATATATATATGTATTATTCTCTTCTTTAGACTTTCAAACAAAGAACCATTTCTAAAAGGTCAAAAATATGATAAATTTCAACACCAAAATCCTTTTTCTCTCAATAATTTTTCTACTAGACCTAGTTCTTGCAAAAAGTAATGGGTGGCTCACTAATAATGAAGAAGTTCACATCATCAACGCCCTTCCACCAAATTCTAAACCTTTAGCCCTTCATTGTCAATCTCGAGATGATGATTTAGGAAATAAAACCATTCGTACATACGATGAGTTTGATATATATTTTAGTGACAAACTTTTTGGAGGTACGCTTTTCTTTTGTGATTTTTGGTGGAATTCCAAAAATATAGTATTTGATGTTTATAATAATCACATATCTAAAAGTTGTGGAGTGAAGGATTTTCTCACTGATGAATGCTATTGGAGGGTACAAGAAGATGGATTCTACTTCAATGCTCATCGTGATCCTATGGATCGTTATGTTAAAAAATATGACTGGTAAAATAATTGAGATGTAACGCATATAGTTATTTATTAAAAAAAAAAGACAACTTGTATTTTTATCTTTTTATCTTGAAAATGGAATGAAATGGATAAGTTATTTGTATTTCTTGGCTTGCTCTGTGAAAAATATTATAACGTAAATAGTCATTTAATAAAATAATAAGTAGCAAATATATATTTAAAATGTGTTTTATGAGCAATGCGCATTATTGTCTTGTGTCCGTAAGGTCTCGAATGAATTTCGAGGGTTCATTTCGAGAATTTGCTCATGTTTTGGTGCCCGTGGCAAAGAAGGAGGTTTGTGGTTTAGATGATTGAATGATTATGTTAAAATGAACATTGTTTGAAAGTAAGCTACTCCTTCTCCTTCTGTTCCTAATTACTTGTCCACTTTTTCTTTTTTAGTTGTTCCTAATTACTTGTCCGTAGAACTTCTTGAAAATCTTAAGTTTTTAATCTATCGACTTCATAATTAATAGGGATAAAAATAATAAACTCACTATATCAATAATTATTTTATTAATAACTGTGTCAATTCAAAAGTGGACGAATAATTAGGGGAAATACTTAAATTGATTAAATGTGGCCTAAATGCACGGTTTGAAAGTGAATTTATCATTAAAGAGGCTTGTAACCCATTGTAATTGCAAGAGAAGGACATTCACACACACACACATATATACTTGTTGCATTTGAAATTGGCCTATTAATCGGTGATTCTCTAAAATTGGTACAATATTTCACTTAGACACTTTAATTGTACGATGTTCATTATAGACACATCATGTAGAGTTTGCTTATTTCATTTTAACAGCTTTTCTAATATCAACAAAAATATATAATGTGTATGTGCTACACTCATGAATGACATGTAAAAAATGACGAATTACACGACGACATTTATCATTTATGTTAAAAGTATTTTTTAAATAATTAATTTTGAGTAAAAGTAAAAACTGACCAATGAATTAATGACTCATGATATTTTCCCCAAATAATTACAAAAAATAAAAAAAAACAAATACACGGTTGTCTTCTCCGCCCGCCCCCGATCGTCTTCTCCAACACCCTTCCCCTTTTCTTCTCCAAATACCCTATCCTTGTTCACTATTTCATTACCAAAATAAAAACCTCCAAAAATCCCTCCCCGTGCTTGTCTTGTCCAAATGCCCCTATTCCTTTTGCAGAAACTATCCCCATCCCACATTTGCACGATGCGCAACATTGCTTGATAGTGAATGGAAATTTTTTGATACTTTAAAGAAATTCACGGGGGGGGGGGGGGGGGGGGGGGGGGGGGGGGGGGGGGGGGGGGGGGGGG